>WBNM01023804.1:0-63928 GCA_013399055.1 Ramphastos sulfuratus
TGTAGGAAACACTGCCAAAGTCTTTGCTAAAGTTCAGATATACAACATCTGCAGCCTTTCACTCATCCATTAAGTAGGTCCCCTTGTCATAGAAGATCAGGTTTGCCAAGCAGGATCTGCCCCTCATGAACTTACGCTGACCGGGCCTGAATATGCCTTGCATATGCTGCATTATGACACTCTATATGAACTGCTCCATGACCTTCCCTGGCACTGAGGTCAGACTGACAGTTCCCTGGATCTTCCTTCCAACTCTTCTTGTAGATGGATGTGATGTTTGCTCATTTCTAGTCAGGTGGGACCTCCTCACTTAGCCAGAACTGCTGCTAAAGAATGGGAAATGGCATGCTGAGCATGCCATGAGTTGTGATATGTTAGTTTGCTTTTGGAAGATTTGCCATTTCTACTTACCTTTTTCGTAGGTGTTTGGGTTTTTGTGAGTGTGTTTGTTTGTTTTTCTCCCCAGAAGTGCTTATTTTAAGAAAACTGGGAAGGCTTTGTTGAAATATTACTGACCCTCTTAATGTTCTTTGCTTAAAAAAAAAAATATACAAATTCTGTTACTATAATTATTTCTCAGCTGAAGCATTGCATGCAACATTTATTAATTTTATATTTTCTGAAAGATTCTGAGAAAAACTGTTAACATTTAAAGACTAAAATTATTTAAACCATTTTGTATGTCTTGAGTGCAGTCCTTGAGGTATTTTAGACGCTGTAATAAAATGACCCTTTCTGCATTTCTTAAAAAGCATTTCTTCAAAAGCAATAGTCAAGATTATTAAATTGAAAGCTATTAGTTTGTGTTAGGTGTATGTGCATTCAGGTTCCTTATGAGGAAGGAGCATTTTGGAAGTGAATGTGTGAAAGCATCTTTTTCTTAGATGAGTTTAGCATTCCCTCACCTTCCTGTAACTGCATTGCTAAGAAGCTTTGCCAGTCATCTTGATTTTCAAATTATTTGTTTGTGTAGGTTTGGCTTTTCTTATCTTCTTCTTGTTGTTGTCTCTTGCCTGCTTGGCAACTTGCATGTAAACTTTTCCTTTCTATTTGTTTTAGAACAGTGGAACCACTGGAATATTACAGAAGGTTTTTGGTGAGTAAAATATGTGTATATAAATTGCTGGTAATTGGTGTTTTCTTTCTTTCTTCTGCTTTTCTAATTTGTCTGTATGGAAACCTGAAACTATATAAGGAAAAAATAAAATGCTGGCTGAGAAGGGTAATAATTTAGATCTAATGTGATGGTGAATTGGTGCAATTTCTAAGTTAAGGTTCAGGTGTTGTACAGGTTCTGACTGGTGCTATTTGAATGCTGGGGATTTTTTGTGGGTATGTTTAGTGGGTTTTGGGTTTGTTCATGTGTTTTGTGTGTTTTTTTTTTTTTCCTTTATTCCACTGTAACATTAATTTTAAGAGCTCCACCGGGTGGGGATGGATGAGAGGAATTGCCTATAAACAATGCAGACGAGTAGAAACTCTCATTTTAATGTGTCATTGGGTATTCATTCTTGGATGATGTTCTGAGTCTAGCCTTACTCTTGAGAAAATCAATCTGTGGTTATCTTTATTTTCTAAATAAATAATAAAAAAAAATGAAAACACAGGGATTTTTGTGAATCTGCAACTACAAACTATGTATCAGTTGATGAGGTTTTCCCTAGCATTTTTGTAACTGTGTATTTGTGCTGAAGAGAATACTATTTTATGTGAACTCATACATCGTAGATACTGATATATTATTAAATATAAATAATGTGTTTTCTGATTTGAAATTTGTAATTTTTCATTTAGAAGGAGAACTGCCGCCCCGATGGGAGGGAGTTAGGTGAATTCCGGGCAACCACTGTCAACATTGGCAAGTACTTACTTGGGATGATAATCATAGAATCATAGAATGGTAAGGTTGGAAGGAGACCTCAAGGATCATCTAGTTCCAACCCTCCCACTAGCACAGGTTATTCAAGGCCTCCNGCTTTTATCCCATTATACAAACAAAAAAGGCCCCGTCACCCTTGTGGTGACTCCTTGTATCCCATCATACAAACAATGCATTAGCATAATTTAGGCAAGTACAGCCCCATTTTTAACATACATCATGTCTTGTTTTTCCCTTGGGCGAGATGTCCCACTATCTTTCCTCCCTCCATGGGAGGCATCCTGAAGCTGTGAGAATGAAGGTCAAAATGCTTATACACTGCTCGTTATTCACTCTTATATTGGATTCCCACAATTAACATTTGTCTCGGTGTTTGCATTTCGAAACAGGAAGGATTTTTATTTATAATTTCAACAAGCATTGAAGAGAATGCCTGGTACAGTAATGCATTTGAGCATTATTACTCAGTTCTGCTCCCAGGATAGTATGTATAGCACAATTTGGGTGGTTGTAGAAGCTTGTCTTTTTCTAAGAGCAGCAGTGTGTGTTACAGATGCCGAAGGCAGTGTCTGCTCATACACTGATGAGTGCACCTTCAAAGAGGCAGTGACTCCTGGCTTCTGCTTTGTTCTGAGCTTGATGAACGATTCTCTCAAGCAGAGGCAAGACATCTCTTGTAGAGTGAGCGGTAGCACCGTACCCACCCTTCCTACCCTTGTGATTTCTGGAAGTAGAATACAGGCTACTGTACCATCACAAAACAGTTGCTGATTATTGCTCAAACTTGACACAGCATGGGAGCTGGACCAGATAATGTCCAGTGGTCCCTTCCAGTCTCAACCATTCTGTGTGGTTCTGTGTGATTGAATAATAATAACAGAGGTTCTGTTCCAACTCTACATTCAACAAGACTGCTTGGCCTGTGATGAGTGTAAAATAATGGAAAATAAACACTTTGTGTCAGTGAGAGTGATCTTTGAGGCTTTTTGAGTGGGAAGCCAGGTTTTATTGAACAGCACTTTCTCTCTTCAGGTTCAATTACAACTGCAGATGGTTCTGCCTTGGTGAAGTTAGGAAATACTACTGTGATTTGTGGAGTCAAAGCGGTATGTTTGGCTTTTATTTTAACTTAGCTGGCAGCTCAACTTTTGTGTTTGTGTTTAGAATGAATCACCTGCAGAGTTACAGCAATGTGCCAGTTGGGCACGATTACAGTCTTTTACCTGAGTTTCTTTTGGACATGGAAGTTAATATATAATTTAATGGTCTAATTCTACCTCTGTAGTCAGAGAATGTGTATTTTTGTAATGTGTATGGGGAAAGATATAGAAAAATAAATTCTGTTACTTCTAGATAAAAGCTGAAGAATTACTTCATTGGTAATTAGATGGCTGAACTATAATTGCCTTGTAACCTCAGCTTTACTGCTAGCCTACTGTGAACTATGGAATGCATTACTGCACATCCCTGTATTGAGTTTTCCCACAGGAAAAATACAGACAGGAACTGATGGAAGTAGCTCTTGTAAGTCTCATTGTAAGGATAACTGGAAAGATAATTTGCATACAGCATAGCTTGAAAATCTTTTTATACAAAATTTATCTCTTCATTTTTTTCTCATTTTCTCCAGGAACTTGCTGCACCCATGGCAGATTCTGCTAATAAGGGATATATTGGTAAGCTTTTCAGTATGGATCTTACTCAGATCTTGTATTGCTTCAGCTAAAAGGCTGTAATGGTGGGACAGGTTGAAGACTTAAGAGAAAGAGTTTGGGTAAAACTGTATTACTTAAAATCAGTTACCAAAATGATATAATCATAGAATGGTAAGGTTGGAAGGGATCTCAAGGATCATCTAGTTCCAACCCCCTGCCATAGGCAGGGACACCTCTCACTACTACAGGTTACTCAAAGCCTCATCCATCCTGGCCTTGAACACCTCCCGGGAGGGAGCAGCCACAACCTCCCTGGGCAACCTGTTCCAGTGCCTCACCACCCTCACTGTGAAGAACTTCCTCCTAACATCCAGTCTAAATCTCCCTTCTGCCAGTTTAAACCCATTGCCCCTTGTCCTGTCATTGCAAGACCTTGTAAATAGTCCCTCCCCAGACTTCCTGTAGGCCCCTTTCAGATACTGGAAGGCTACAAGGTATATATAGGTAGTGGTACCTCAGGAATTTCAGGATTTCCTCTACTCTGCTTGTAAGCTTTTCATATAAAGCTTCTTTCATAGTGATTCCAGGTGAGACTGAAAACAAACCTGCATTGGGAAAAAATCTGTACATTAACAGGGGGAAGGTAGTTCATCTTTAAGAGACTATGTCCTGCAAGGTTGTACAGAGGCATGTTAACTTTTGTCTTGAAGTCTCAGAAGACAAAAAAATTAAAACAATTATATAAACCCTGTTTATATGTCAGAGAACTGTAGAAGTCCAGGGAATACATCCTAACTCCTGTTTCAAGTTTCTTTTGAAACAATAATGTGGAACTGAGAGCTTAGACTATATTCTCTTTTTGTAATCCTGCTCCATGTTGTTTTCAGTGGACTTGTGTCTCCTTAGTTTTGCTTTTTTTCATGAATGTTTACATATGCATGTGCTTCAAGTCTAAGGTGATAGGTATTAATGGTTGATGAAAAGCAGACCACATACCAGTGAAGTCAGGCAATGGGATGAAAATGCTTTTGTTTCTTGGTCTACTTTAGAATGCTTAACACTTAAGGAAGAGTTTATGTGAGGTCATGGTGTTCACAGCAGGATTACAAACAGAAAATGGTAGTTAGGAGTACATGTCTCTCCATGGAATACATAGTTTCTGAGTACAGAGTACTACAACTTCTTTAATACAGACTTGTGCATAACTTTAGTTTTGAGGGAAGAAATACAAAGGCTAAAAATTTTTGGTCCTGACTTTCATCCAAAATATATAAAATGCTATGAAGAGTGTGTATTGTCTTACTTCCATTTTTGGTATCCCCTTGCCTGCTTTCCTTTGTTTACAAATAATGATTCTTGCTACCTAGTTCCAAATGTAGAATTTCCATCCCTCTGTTCAACGCGATTTCGCTCTGGACCACCTGGTGAAGAGGCTCAAGCAGCAAGCCAGTTCATTGCAGATGTGATTGAAAAGTAAGAACCATCTTAGTGCATTTAAAACATGAACAGCTCTGCAAGACAGTTTTCACCTTCCTGATTTACTCTTTCATTTTATTTTAGTTCACAGATGATAGCAAAAGAAGATCTATGTATTGCAAATGGCAAGGTAAGTTGTATCTCAAAATGAAGAGGGACCTATTAGTAAGATTACTGTGCTGAGATGCTAAAGAAGGTATTTGGGGTTGTAGGTTTTGTTGGTTTTGCTTTTAGTCTTCATAGTTTGGCTTACCTATTAAGTGTAAAAATCATATGATAATTTCATTCATGTAGCCAGTGTTTTCTTAGATACTGCACCATTTGCTTAGCTGCTGTAATGTCTTACATGTGCAAACCTTTTTTGATAGCTTGCCTGGGTGTTGTACTGTGATATCATATGTCTGGACTATGATGGAAACATTCTGGATGCCAGTGCCTTTGCTTTGTTAGCAGCATTAAAAAGTGGTAAGTCTTCTCTACAGCGAGAGACACTCTCTGATTAGCCTTGCTTAGAGAAATACATTGGTTTTGAATTGTTTCACAATTTTTAAGGCTGCTTTTTTTCCTGTCACTTCAATGCTAAATTACTAAAACACAAATACAAAATGGAAATGATGGTATGGCTACCATAGGTGTGTAACACCCAGGGAGTAGCATCTTGTATGCATGCTACCACTCTCTTACAGGACTAACAGCTATTCTGCCATGGCTCTTCTATGTCAGAGATTTATATCTTTCAGCAGTGGTTATAGCCAAGTTCAATGTCTACATCTGGGGCTGATCTTGTTAATGTATTTTGTGTAGGCAGAGTAAATTGGGGCTTTGCTTAAGTGTCACAACAGAATATTCTTAGCTTAATGCATTATACTTTTTAGGCATGTAGATTGACTGTTGGCAGGCATGTGGGTTATAAATGCGCATAGGAGGCAGCGTGAAGGGAAGCTTATAATAAGCAAGGTCTCTTAGCTGTAAGTCGCTTGCCTTTGAGTTCACATAGGTACTTTGCTCATGAATTCTCTGTCTCCAGTACTAGGTTGTCAGAACAAGAGTTATCAAAGATTAGATTGCACTGTTTCTACAAATACGTAAAATGAATGAGATGAGACAAATTAATATATTGGTTTTAGTTTAAGCTTCCCAGAGCCAAAAGCCTAACAGAACAATACAATAATAGGATGCCTTCCCCTCTCCCCACTTTGGAAAGAAAGGAATTAGATGTAGAGAGTAAAAGGGTAAAACACCCAATGATAGTCTTGCTTCGATTTGGAAGTTAAAAGAAAAAACTTTAACAATAAATAAAAGGTATTTAAGGTAAGGGGAGTTACAAAAAGGTACAGGGAAGGGAAACAAGATACAAAATATATATACAACCAGGTTGATGGCAATGGATGGAGCTAGGTTCAGGAGGTGGTTGTCCCACCATGTGGTAGGGTGGCCACGTGTTAAAAGCAGGAGCAGCAGGAATAAGGGTGCTGCTGGCAGATAGACAGGGCAGAGAAAACAAAACAGTAAGTTCCTCTGTTTTTACAGGGGGTCTAGATAGGAAGTGGGAGTGGGCTAACCACTACACCTGGGGTCAGGTTCAGACCACCCCCAGGAGGGTTAACCCTTTACAGACAGCGTGCCTGTTTTTATGTATCCAGTAGGCTTTTTGGGAAAATATACTTTTTTGTTAAATGTTACTGTAAAGTACTGTAATAGTATGGTATTTTGGAAGCAGAAAATGCTTTTGTAGAAGGGAGAGTTACTCTGAGGAGGAAAAAAAAGTACTTCTTGAATGAGTAATTCTAAGCTAAATACATTCCCCAAATTAAAGATTTTTTTTGTGTCTAGAACACTGGTAATATGGCCCAATCTCTATTCTGTTTGATTTTCAGTGGCTTTTAAGAGCAGCATAAATATTTCAGTAGTCTTGGATATCACTAGGCCTACTATAAAGCCATGTCTGGTATTCTTTAATACTACACAGTTGTATTTTTTTCACCTCTTCAGTTCAGTTGCCATCAGTTACTATAAACGAAGAAACTGGTTCATCAGAAGTTAATTTAAAACAGAAGAATCCTTTGATTATCCAAAAGCATCCAGTGGCCACATCATTTGCTGTATTTGATGAGTAAGTTCATAACTGTTTTGTATATATGAAAACAACTGTGTACATAGCAAAAAAAAAAAAAAAAAAGTGAAAAACTGAGGATGCTACCAATGATGCTTCTGCACTTCCTATGCACTTTCCTGGTGAAGAGTGTGCAGTCTTGGTCACTGCTGTTTCACATGATCTTATATCTGCAGCCTCTCATGGTGAGCTGACTCATAGTTCTGTGATATGAATGAGTATGCAGCACAAAACAAAATCTGTTCGCCTTCTTCCTGCACCTGTAAAGCAGAACTGGTTCCCAACCTAAAAGATATGCTTAACCACCAGGGAGTAGGTAGTGGTTTAAGTTTTTGCAGTATCTATGAGAGACACGAGAATGTCACCACCAATGCAAGAAACATTTTAGAAGCCTATGTGAATAACCAAAGATTGAGTCAGCAGAAGACAAAAGAAGTAATGGTCTAGTTAGAACAACAGAACCTGTGGATGAGTGAAAATGTAATTACCCAAGATGAAGTATGATCAGCACTTTTAAGTCATTGTTCTTGTATTTAAAGAATCTGATTATGAGAATTCAAAATAATCACATGTGGTAACTTCTCACCTGAAATAGTTCACTGGCTTTTTATTAATCCAAGTAATATGTGTTGTGCTGGTGTTTATAAAAAGTGCATTTATTTATGGTGGTATTGATTTTGAAAATTACAAAATGACAAGTAAGATGAGGCTGACTGCATTATGAATCTGGTGAAAGATTTACCTATATTTAAGGGGGTTATGGCATATTAATCTGCATTTGCAGAAGCAGTAAGGTTGGAAGAGACCCCAGATACGAGATGAGGTGAATGGAGCACTAAACTCAGATACTAAGTGATTATCAAGATTAATCAAAGCAGAAAGTCATCAGTACTTCAGTGAATTTCTGTTAATTGTTTTAACACCAGTTCTTGTGGGTTTGAAGTTTGATGTAGACTGAGATTAAGAGTTTGACTAGCAGGACAGGCAGACAGTTGTCAGTAGGATGTTGTTTGTACATCAATCACACATACTTAACAGTAGACAAAAAAAGTTGCTTTTGGAAGAAAGCTTTCAGTGACTGCCTGTTGGACTTTGTTCCTTGCATTGAAACTGACTTGCATCAACTTAGTCAAGTCTCACTTTAGCTCCTGAAACTAAATATTGAGGAGATATGTGTCTGTGATTTGTGTTTTTGTTTGTTGTTTTTTCTTTAATCTAGTTGATTAGGTTTTTTTTAGAGGTGTTGACACAACCCTCTAGGTAATATCCTTTACATACTCTGGCTTCCAGTTTTTGTTTTATATAAAAGCCCTCCCTGAATAAATAAAATTTGTGGATTGCTGGTTACGTGGCTGTGGGCAGGGAGTGCTGGTGCAGAGTGCTGTGCCATGAACACATATGAAAGTCTAAGGCATTGGGCTCTCCATCTGTGCCGCTTCCCTGTGTCATGCAAAGGGCCAGTGCTGCACAGGGTATGTGGACAGAATAATGCAGTATGTTTGAGTAGTGTAGCTAAGGACTTAATGTTTCATTACACTATTGCTATTAATTGGCAATCTGAAATCACTGGTGAAGTTTTACATTGCCCAGAAAATGTATGCATGGTGTAGGAGTTCAAACGGACAAATTCTTTTATCCTTCCAGCTGTTTGTGCAGTCGGCTGCGAAAGCCTTGCTGCTGTCTTCCCCTCCAAACTTGCCACCATTCAGCACAGGCATACTACAGCTGCTAAATTGAGTTGGGATTACATTGATAGTAAATTTTAATTGGCCAGGGTCAACAGAGGCTTAATGAAAACTACAGCTGACATATTTCCTGTCATACTTGCACTTCAGCTAAATGTTTGTAATGGTAGTGATTTATTTTTTAAAGAGACTAAGGCTGAACAGAGGTTGTTAAACTTTTTAAACTTCAGGTTTTTCTTATTGTGCAAAATCGGTTTATAGCTTAGGTTTTTGTGCTCTATTTTGAACTCATTAAATAGTTCAAAAATAGTTACTTAGTCTCTCAGCATTGTGCATCATCTGATATAGAATCATAGAATGGTAAGGTTGGAAGAGACCCCACGGATCATCCAGTTCCAACCTCCTGCCATAGGCAGGGAAACCTCCCACTAGTACAGGTTACTCAAAACCTTGTCCATCCTGGCCTTGAACACCTCCAGGGATGGAGCAGCCACAACTTCCCTGGCCAACCTGTGCCAGTGTCTCACCACCTTCAGTGTAAAGAACTTCCTCCTAACATCTAGTCTAAATCTCCCCTCTGCCAGTTTAAACCCATTGCCCCTTGTCTTGTCATTGCAAGACCTTGTAAATAGTCCCTCTCCAGCCTTCCTGTAGGCCCCCTTCAGATATTGGAAGGCTACTATAAGGTCTCCTCGAAGCCTTCTCTTCTCCAGGCTGAGAAGAGCTTATTAGAAGCTGAGAACAGCTTATTCTGGCTGCCTTAAGGAATCCAGTAAATCAATTTTTGAACTATGCCCTTTCTGAGGAGGTGTTAAGAGTTCTCTGACAAGAAACAGAGAACAACTTTTGTGAATTTACTATTGGAAATAAGTTTTGCCTTAAGGTCTGGTAGAGATTAGTGCAGCCTAAACCTGAAACCCATTGCCTTTGTCTTTGTGTGACTACAAAATAAGTAAATCCTACTGCGAATGGAAGTTTACTGTAATATGTGGGTATTACACACCTGTGGAATTTAGGCATAAAGCTTTACTTTCAACAGCTGGTATTTTAATACACACATGCACTGGAGTAGGTGGAATCTCCTGCATCTATAGGGTTGCTGGTTTTGTTGCTGTTTTTTTGTTTTACATCAGTGCATTCTGGTTAGAAAGCAGCTAAGCCTGAAAACTAAAGAGAAGTATTTGTAAACTTCCAGTTATGTTACAATGTTAATAGAGCAACATATCCTAACATGTCTGCATTTTACTTTCACAAGCACTTTACTGATTGTTGATCCAACTGCTGAAGAAGAAGACTTGGCAACTGGAACAGTAACTGTTGTAACTGATGATGAAGGCAGACTCTGTTCGGTCCATAAACCAGGTACTTGAAAGTTTATTACAGAGGAACCTATGATGATAACCTTCTCTTGACTTTGATGTTATTATATTCCAGCTTTTCTTTGTAAGTGTGGGTGCTTTATGGTGACAGAATGAATGCTGATTGCAGGACTTGCTCTTCAGTTTTCAAAAAGATGGTGTGAATGGAGTTAAAAAAGATGTCACAGCTTAACCTACATATAGCAAAAGGCAGCTTCTGAGCATGTCTCCTGTTATAGCTGTAGTGCCTTAGACTGGAGTAGGGGAAGCTGCTGTGCTTTCCCAGGTCAAAGTTGTTGGTCATTGAGAATTACTGTATTACCAAATACTCTCATTTGGAAAATGTATTTAGAGATACCTAAGTCCAGTATAAAATCTACTGATTCTCTTCTAATTTTTAGGAGGAAGTCCTCTTACAGGAGCCAAGCTTCAGGACTGTATCACCAGAGCCATTACAAGACACAAAGAAGTAAAGAAGCTGATAGACAAAGTGATAAAAAGTATAAAGCCCAAGTGAACAAAAGGAGAGATGTTTTCAAAACTGAGATTTGTAAAAATTGTATTTGTTACAGTGTTCACAAACCTTTTATACTAAATAAACAAATACCAATACTACATTTACAAAGCTCTTTTTTTTTTTCCTAAAATGTTTTTCACCCTTATACTATGTACAATGCTGCCAAGTGGTAAAAAATACAAGATAAAACGTTCTGTTAGAAAATTAAGCGACTTAAGAAAACCAGACTCTAGCTTCTTTATAGATGAAATTTAAGTTCAGTAGGGTTGGCTTCCAAAACCAGTTCCATTTATTTCAATGTAACATCAAAAGTTCATTTTCCCACCAGTAATATAAAACACCAATTTGATTTTAAGCTTTCTCTTTTTAAATCTGGGAAAAAAATAAATTCCCTCAATCAAAATTTCATTTGTAGGGAGTGGAATAAAAAAGGGAAGTCTCAGAATTTTGGAGGAGCTGGTGTGCCTCTTTTCCTTTTACTTTTTGAGTGGCTGCCTGAATGCTGTTGACGATGCAGGTGAGCTGCTTGTGCTGCTGCTGCTGCCATAGCCATTTGATGCTGCAAGAATCGCAACTGCTGCCATAGAGAAGGGGGAGAAAAGGCTTGTTAGTGTTGAATATAAAGGTGTGCCTCATGAAGAATGAAAGGAAGGGAAGAAGGGCAAAACGGGAAATAAAATGAAGCAGGATGAGGGTTGACAAAAGGAATACACCATGTACCGGGGCAGTTCAATACAGTCAAGCAGCACCAGTGGCACAGAAGCCTGCTTAGGGCATATCTTAACATTTCACATGTACTTGGAATGTTTCTTCGCCCTTTTTCTCCATTGCAGTAACTGCAGTAACTCAGCAACTTCAGTGAATAGTTAGGTTATGTAATACATTTTTTACATAATACTTTTTCAGTGTATGCAGTGTACCTGTTTTGTATGTGTCACGAAGAGACTGTGTTATTGTCATAAAGCATCCAAATGACAGAATGCTTGGCTAGAGCTGTTATTTCCGTGTAGTGACTGTAGCAGTGCTAGATCTGAACTTGCAGGTGCTTACATTCATGCTGTTTTCAAATTGACTGGCACCTGTGTGAGCTTATGTACGTATGTGCCACAAGCACTCCTTGAATGTTAGCAAATCAGGAAGGTGAATGGCTTAAAGTGAATAAAAATAAATTCAGTGCTCCATGCTGAGGACCAGATTTTATTTTTTTCATCATATATTTTGCCAAATGAATGTGGTTTTACTTTTTAAACTTCTGAGACCATATAGACATTAGATAAAACACAAAAGGGGATGAATTTTTGGGTTTGGAGCTGAGAATTGTATTTTTAGTTTTATTTTTTTTTTAACACAGTCAGAGTGAAGTTGCTGGATTACTTGTATCTGTTGCTGCTGCTGCTGCAAGGCTTGTTGTTGTTGCTGTTGTAAGGCAGAAGAGAGCTGCAGTCTCTGCTGAGGAAGGCTTTGCCCGGGTCTGTTCATGGCAGAGCCAAGCTGAGACAACACTAAGAAAGGAGAAGGGGAAAGCAGGCAGTTCAAAGAAGTCAGGTCAAGTTTGTAAGTGTCAGGGAAGGAAGACAAGAATTGAGTGTAACAGAAAAGGAGGATCAGTAGAATTAGTTTAAGTCAAATTGGAAACAGTGCAGAATAAAGTATATGTGATATACATACTCTGTTAGTTACAACACATTTAGATTATGAAGTGCTTGTGGGAAAACAGAAGAGGTTTCTTGTACTGGATGTTAAAGACACAGTTAAACATTCCTCAATGAAGTCTGGCATAGAAGATCTCTTTTTCTATCATGTGTGACTTAAATTCATAGTATCACATGAAAATACTAAACTGCCAAGTGTGCTGATAACAAATCGTAAATTGTTCTGATCTAGCGTAAGACTTCAAGACCAAACTTCATTTCGATATGAATTTATCAACATACACATTTAACTGCAAAAGGAAGCTCAGCAAGCACATACCTGTGGCTTGAGGTTGCATAAAATTCCCTACTCCCGTCAGGTTAATTACAGCAGCTTGTTGGGCAGATAAGGCCTGATCTTGATTGGATGGACCTTGGTCAGACCCCTAGCAAAAATGAAAAGCTTGATCCTTATTACCAAACTTCAGTATCAGTGAATTAAGTAAAAGCTAGTGTGATGGCAAACTGCTGAAGTGCCATTTAGAAACATTTAATTCTCCATCTTCCAGGGCATGTAGACACAGGCTAGAACATAGTCACTATTAAAGTAGAATGAACAGGTGCTTAATGCCCCAAAACAGCTGTTTCAGCAGGAATTATATTATGCTTGTTACCCACCAGAAGTCCCACATGCTTATCAATTTCCCTGCTGCAGACTACAGTTTATAGTTGTAATCTTTTGACAACTTCCTGTCCCACTCCCAGCCTCAAAGTCTTCATGGAAACCATCCATGTGTAAAGGTCCTAACCCACCAAAATGTGAGGTGTGAAACTTACATTCACAGTGTGCCACACACCTCAATTAAAAAAGGTAACCCTTGCTTTTAAAATTTTATTTCCAGAACAGAGTAGTTCTCACAGTAATCCCTCAAATGGAATTAGTAGAGTCTTACTTAGTGTCAAATGATGTCAAAGGGTACTACTAAATTAAGACCTCTTCTAGAACTGAAATTACGGATTGATTCATAATGTGGGAAAATAAAAGTATTACAAAGGCAATTCAAGCCAACTGCATGGTTTCTCAGTCAGAAAGAAGAATAACCACCTGAACATTTGAGCTGATGCATTTCCAGGAGTTGCATCCTTCTTTAGAATAACATAGGAGACCATACTACTAGCATCTACGTAAGCCTGACCAAAAGATTGCACATTAAGAAGACATCACCTTGCTGAAGATGACTTACAAAGTCATAGAACCAGTGTTTGGGAAAAAGTGCTAAGCATGGGATGAGAATGTGTATGTTCTGTTGGTATCAGAAAAAAATGTTAGGTCTTTTTAGGCTCAGGTGCTTTCCACTAAGCACTTGGATTATGACACTGAACACATTCTTGTCCTTGAAGAAAGTGAAAGAATGCAGTATTCCTAACTGGTGATTTTAGGTTATGACCCCAGTCTTACTCTGTAATGTCCTGTAAGAGAGTAGTTCCTTAGGGCAAATTTGCCAATGCAGAGAGATTGATTTCCTTCAGGAGAACTTTCTGCCACAAGGTCTAGGCTCATACTGGCTAAATGCCCTAGAAGTTCAGTGTAAAGGAAATAAAATCCAACAGTAAGCACTTGCATGATTTTTTTTTTTTTTTTGTACTTTAACTAGTAACTGACATTTAGGTTCTGAGAATAAATCTGGAAGTTTCCCAGTAAACTGTCCCACATTCCAGAACAAGGCCTATATTTATGAATAGTCTACAGCAGCACAAGCAAAATCATTACCACAACGGAGACTATTTGGTAAACAGAAGTTTGCATGTCTGGAAAGACAAAAGGTAACACAAAGGCACAGCACTTAGGTTTCTCAAATTGCCACATCAGCACTGGTAAATATTTTTAAGCACATGTAGAACTGACCACTCGAGATGTGTCATTCCAAGAACAGACTGATTGGGATCTTTTTCAAGCCTTCAGACTTCTTCAGTGATTAAAGCCTTTAACACTAATTCCAGGCAGCAATAAAGCAAGTGTCTTTAAGATTACAACATTAAATCGAACTGATGGTTTCTCCAGCACAAAGAGAACAACTCTGTTGAAGTATGGCAGTGAGGATTGTAAACCAACTCGTAGTAGTGTAAGAAGTTTAGTTACTGTTGCAATCATGATGGTACTTTCTGTCTATTCTTGACCACACTAAGCTGATTTTACACCACTCAGAGTGGGCTGTCTCTCTAAAGTCAGACAACACTTAGCCAGTTGTTTTGTTACAGCTCTTCTATACAGGATGTAAATAACCGAGTATAACCCAGCTCCAGCCATGGCAACTAAGCCACTGCAGCCTTTGCAGTTTGAGAAGCTTTTGGAGGAAGACTTTCTCCCACTGCTTCAGATTTTTTGGGTAAAGGCTCATTTACTTGTGGAGATGGGGAGCTTAGAAGAAATTGTTTGATCCATGCATCCCAGATTGAGGGCTGTTACCACACACTTGTTCTCCCAGTTGCTGAGGGCTACAGACTGTAGGCTGCTGAGACTGTTGTGTGGATAGAACTGTGACAGCTGCTGTTACTGCTGGAGTGGGTGAAAAATAAGTGAACCACCTGGAAACTCTTGAAGATTAAAAGCAAAAGGCATAACTCAAACTGCTGAGTATCCCCACTGTCCTAGGATGAGCATGACATTGATAATGATGCACTCCCTGGAGGTTTCTCATTGTTTTTTGTTAGTTTCATTGGTGCTTTGTTTGTTTATAAATCCTTCAAAATAATTCAATTTACAGTTGCTGTTGTTTGTGAAAAAGCCTTATCCTCAGAAAACAAACCTGCATTAAATTATACTGGGATATTTACACTGAAAATACATTTTTATCATTCTAATTATGAAAGCAGAGATTGTATTGTTTCTGGAATTGTAAAGATTTGTTATCCAAAAAGGAAAATAATATTCAGTGCTTTTGAATGTTCTATTTAATTTAGTAGGTGCTTCCAAACACCAAGCTGCAAGGTCTGATGCAAGAAAATGTTAAACAAACTCAATTCCTCTTCCTTACTCCAGCTTTAATTGCACTGATTTCAGACAAATTGTTCTTGGCTTACATGGGTAATAGAAGTAGCTTGAAAGGATGCAGTTCAATGTGGAATCACACAAGGACAAGCATTTAATTTCATAGAAGAGCTCTATTGTTGCGTAACTGCCTCCTGTGCCTGTCCTTTTTCATGTTTCTCGAGTGCATACAAAGTGGTAAAAGAAAGCAGCAAAGCTACAGATTATCCTTTTTTTATTAGCATATTTTTTTGAAGCATGGTGCAACATTTGTGGAACACAGAAGCTGCAATTCTGCACCTGTAAGTTGCAGCTGATTTAAAAATCCAGGAACTCAATTCCACAAACACTTCCTGTTTTGTTATTAAATGGAGATCTGACATAACAAGCAGCTTTTGCTTATGTTTTTTATTTGAATGTACGCTTAGTGGCAAGAAAACGTTTACCAACCTTCTAAACTTATCTTATATGAATTTCTGTTTCCATTACCAGAAGCTCTGTAAAGCTGTCTCTGCACCTAGCAGTGCATGCTGAGCTTGCCTTTTTAGGCATTGTACGTGTAACCTCCGAGTGACTCTACTGTACTGCTTTGTACTTTAAAAATAATTTTAACTTCAGTTTAAAGAATGCTTAAGCAAATCCCGAAAATAGGTGACAGTATTTTAGGATTAATCTCTTGAATTCAAATGTCAGCAATTTTGAATTGTTATTGTGAACTAGCTGCTGCGAGTTAGATCTATCATTTCTACTTGGTATCTTAATGGAAATACCTTTTTCTCTTATTCTAAGCATTTTAAATAAGCAAAAAATTACAATAAACGGTTTAGTTCCATCAACTAGCTTCAAAGATTTGTGGTGGGCAATGCAGTAAGCAGCATTATACATGTCTCTAAGTAAATATAGAAAAATTCTCATTATTATTGTGTCCAAATATATCAATTACCTGTAGAAGATTTAAGGACCGAAGATTTGATGCATTTTTCAAACCAAAGGGGCTGCCTGTTAAAGAAAACACCTTTTTATTAGTAGGAAGTCTTTGCTTAATTATACATGTGTATTGCAATTAATACACCTTTCCACTGGGATTATTTCTAAACGTTTGGAAGTTGGGAAACTGGCAAGTGTAAATTTTAAACTTAGTACAATGCTGCATTTTCCATAATGCTGCTAAGTTCAAAGTTACCCAGATTCGAAGCTGAAGAGAAATGACTAATCAGAAAATCTGTATTGCCATTGAAGACTGTACTCTTTAACTCTTAATCTCCTTTACACAAAGGTGAATGTGAAGAGTCACAGCAGTTATTCTTCAGTGATTCTTCTGGCTTTAAAAAACTTTACTGTTTGTACAGTAAATCCAGAAATGTCCAAGAGCTTAATGAACAGGCTCTCAGTTTTGCAATCATTAACAGACACAATCCCACTTAAAAATCTTAGCTGCTGCCCACCCACCTCCCCCAAGAGCTGCTGGCAAGATGTTATCTGACTTCTAGAGCTTCTGCCATTACTCCACATGGCACTCTTCAAAGCTATGCTAAAAAAAAAAAGAAGATGTGAGGTGGGTATAGAACTGGTAGAACCAGTCCAGCAAAACAATGGCTGTCAAACAGAACCCCTCGAGGTCTTCCATGGACCTAGCTTAGGTCAATACTCCCAAATGTGAAGTGGGCAACAATGTAGCATGTAAAGATCTGTGACACCAAACTGGTAAAGGTTGATAGTGCTTGAGGTTGTTAGTGCTTGAAAGGACAGAATTAGAATTCAAAATGATCCTAGTTAATTGAAGAAAGGGTCAAAAATTCAGTAATATCATATTAAAAAAGACAGATGAAAAAGTACAAAATTGTGAGCAACTGATTTTGTCTATATAGCAAGAAAGGACAGGAGAAGCTACAGTAAAGTCACAAACATATCTGGATCATCCGTATCACAAACTTTAGAACACAGAAAAGAACCTCTTCACACAATTTACATTTATAAAACTCACTGTCACAAGATGCTGTAGATTCCAAAAATAAAAATGTATTCAAAACCCAATTAGATAAATCTAGCGCGGGATATTAGGCACAAAGATCCATGTATATAGTCTTCAGCTAAGGAAGTGTCCATGCTGTAGATTGCCAGAAGAGGTAACAGTTGTATACAAGGGATGTTTCACTTCACTCTGGTCTCATCTTAAACTCTCTCTTAAGTATCCTCTAATGGCGACTGGCAGAGACAGAATATAAGCTGGATGGATTTTTGGCCTAACTCAGTAAAGTATTTTTAATGTTAATGTAATGCTGTTGAAAAAAAAAAACAGATTAAAAAATAAGCAGACCTCATTTGGGGAAATGTTAACAGGAATGTTGTGAAAGAGATGAGATGCATTTATTCTGCTGTGCTCCACAGTGGTAAATCAGCCAAGCTCAGGCTTGTATCCAGTTTTGGTTATCACATTTTAAGAAGGATGTAAGCAAATTGGACAGTCTAGAAGAGAGTGACAGGATTATGAAAGGTTTGAAATATACGAGCTATTAGAAAAAGACGACAAATGTGGGACATGACAGCACGTTTGATACTTAGAAGGTAAAGAGAAAGGGTGAACTACTACTTTTCATGTCTGCAAGGAATAGGAGAAAAAAATAATTTAATTTGCAATTAAGGCGATGCGCTGTAATTAGAACAAAATATTTTGTACAGATAATGAACTACTGCAAACAGCTACAGAGAAAGATAGGAATCTTCTTAAATGAAGGTAATTAGACAGTTTAGATAAGCATTGGTGAGGTATGGTATAGACACCAGGGTTTTTTCTTTATCAAAACCCCCAAACCTAAGCGTTTAAACCCTGCTTTAACACGTAATGAAATTTACATTGTCATCTTTGAAGGAAACAAGGAACTAATAATTGTCCTACTAGAATAAAGCAGTACCAGTGACAGAATGATACGTCCTGCATATTTAAAAAGTGAGGCCTCTCTCTAAAGTTAGTCTTGCCTGTTTTTCTGTCAATCGTCACCATCCAAGCTGAATCTGACTCTGGAATCCTCTCAAATGTCAAACTGAATATACCACACAATCCAGGTTTAGAGCATGTTTTGCCAGTCCAGCTCCTCAAAAATCCATCTCAAAACCAGCCTGCACTTGGAATGTAAAAATACATGCTGCTCCCAAGCTTCAGCCATCAAATACACAATCTATTCACACAACAGTGTTTTTGTCTGCTTTTCTTACAATAGGTTTTCTCACTGTCCCAGTCTGAAAGGTGGCTTTGCAACTTATTTGCACTAACCTGCTTGAGAGGCAGACTGCATTGCAGCAGGCAGCGCACTTGGTACCAGACCTCCTGATGGTAAAATGCCACTCAGATTTATACCTGCAGGGGCTATGGCACCAGTGTTGCACCCCAACATAGGGTTTGACCCGCTCATCAGTGTCTGTGCTCCACTGTAGAAGAGGAAAGACAACACATCAACTCCAAGTGGTATGAGTAAACAGACATAAATTTTTGCCCTCTGTCTCATGATAAGGAAACCAATTGCTTTCTAACTGGGATTATGGACAAAGCATCATGGCAGCTTGATAAATTGTTACACCTAGGAGATAACAAATCCATATTCTCAGCATATGCAGGTTTTTTCCTTTGGTATAATCTATGAAAAATAAATCACAAGTGATTGTTTTATTCTAGAAATACTGAGAGATTGACAGTCTCCAAAATGGTTGTACTATTGTGACAAAAAGTCAAGGAACAGGTTTGTGTTTTCTTTTTGTACTTTTTATATATATTAAAAAAAGCATCCAGTTCATCAGCAGTGGTAAACTGCTTGACACCTTGGAGGAATAACTCAAGTGTGCTTGCAGTGACACACACCATGTGTCTTACACTGGCCATGACGACCCAATTTCATGTATTTTCAAATGCATTTCATGTTATACCATACAATATACTCTTGTCAGCAGCATTTTTATTTTATTGCAAAAAGAGTTTTAAGGATCAAAGAACATTTAACTTCAGTTACGTTGCTAAAAAACAGATTTATGTTTTCTTGTATTTTACATCCAACCTTTCATTTGTAGGCCCTTTACTATCAAATCTCTTTCCACCTTTCCTGTAAAGTGGTCTGCATATGATATTCCACCTCTTCTCTGATTAATAAAGTTTTCATAAAGAGCAAAACCTCAAAAACCATTTAAAGTAAGGTTAAGCCTTATAAAATTAAACTACATGTGTCCATAAAGCTGAAAGCAATAAAAGCCTTTCTTGATATTCTGATAGTAGTTGCCTTACGTTTGAGAAATCCAAATAGTTTCTAGTGGCGTTTCACTTCATAACTACAAAATTAATGATCATTTTGTATGGCAGATTCTGAAAAATATCTATCCTAATGGATGCTGGATAGTCCTGTACCATTCCCAAACTCCTCATACCACCACCCCAACAACCAACCCACCCATGACAAATTAAAAAAAACATCGTAACAAAAAACTTACCACACAGAGCCCACTACATTGATGAAGTTAAGTCCTGCAGGGTTTGCCATGACCTGGGTGGAGGTTGTTCCTGTAGTAATGGATGTTACCATGGTGGAAAGAGGAATGGTCATTACAGGCAGTGCCTGGCTCAGAGACATCTGCTGCTGAGCAAATGGGGTTAACAAAGTGGGCTGAGGGGTGAAGCCTGAATCTTGGGGAGTAGGGATGGCAGAAGGGGTAATAGGAGTTGAGCTCTGAGCATCAGGAGGGTGTGGGGTCGATGAAGGGGTGTTGGTTGGAGTAGGAGTAGATGGTTTAGGAGTTCCAGACCCTGCTCATTGAGAAAAATAGAAAGTACTAGTTTGTTATAAAAGGCCAGTCCTTTTTGTATAATAAGGTTAATGGAATCTTATTTAGCACTGACAATTCGTTCCTCAGACTGCAAGTGTTAATTTCTACATGACACGAGTGTTGCAGCACGCACTCATTGTTAAGGATGCAGTATAATCACACAGAAAACCCATTCTCCATGCTTAATTCCTTAAGCCATACACAGATTTGTATCCTCCATTAAGTCCTTCAATAATTTATCATACACTGTCATAAATTCATTCAGAAATACATAAATTAAAATAAAAAATTATAAAAATTCTTGGTGACTGTTGTAACCTAATGTTTTTCCCCTAAAGTGTTAACATACAGTCTCTATGTACTGCCTGCACAATTGTATCATGTTAAAAACATATGGAAAACAACAGATTCAACAAAGAACATAGACTGTTTCAATAATCATGGTGTTGGCCTAAATTTAATCTGATAGATAATCTCCCATTTGCCAAATTCTGATTAAATAAAAATACTTCTATAAATTTTAAGCACCAGAGGATAATACTGCATCTTTAAAAGTTACTGTGTAATTCCTTGTTCTTAAGTGTATTATGTATAGCTATATTTGTTGTGGATGCAGTAATAACAGTTTGTCAATTGAAAAACAAAAGCCCCCATAAGCTTGAGGTGTGGTTTTGGTTGTTTCTTTGGGAGGATTTTAAGCTTGTTTTAGTTGGTGGTTTTTTGGGTTTCTTTGTTGTTTGTTTTTTTCTTTTAAGAGGAGTGGGTTGGGTTTTTTTTAGCTTTCATGTCCTGCAGAAAGAAAGTAAACAAACGTGAATGTTTAACTGTTGTGACCAGAGCCTTAAAGTAACAACTGTGTGCACCAGATTTACACAGTTCATAGCACTAACGTAAAACCACAGTAAGTATGTTGGAAGAGTTTTATGAGTTTTCCATTTTTCTTTGTGCAAAACAAGAAGGCAGAAAAGTTACACCTTTTGAGCTATCCAGCTTTTAAATTATTTAATGCAAAAAGCATATTATAATACTGTGCAGGATACTGGAATGTGCAGTATATACAGTTATGCATTCAAAAATTAAAGACTGCAGCTTTGATTTCTCTTTGTACAGATCTGCTCCCGAAATGTCTCAAGACGCATACGTATTTTAAAAACTTTATGATCTGTAGCTATGGTTACAACAATCCTGTCAGTGTTAAGGAAAATACTTCAACTAGGATGCTACTTATTACTGAAATTTACATTTTAACACCTGAGAGTATGGTGCTATCATCATCAGCATCACCACCACACTTGCAATCAGCAATGATTTGTAAAACAGTGTAGGAGTGTTTTAAAAAAATCATCTTATTGTTTATTGTATCACCGCCTTGGGACTGATCAGATTATATACATACATAGAGATACAACTGCACCAGCTCCTAGAACATTTAAAACCCGAGATGCTTAAATTATGTATAAGCAAACTAATCTAACACACTGTTTTTACACTGGAGGAAAAAAAAAAAAAAAGAATCTACACTTTGGAATTTTATATCATCACACAATCTACCAGCCTTTCATAAATGAGATCATTATACTGGTTGCATAAAATGTATTAAAACGTATACACAGAGGGTGCATACATATATACAGAAAGAACGAACACAGTTACAATAAACATGAAATACATACAGTGAACAAGAGACCTGCCTCAAGCTGCACAACTTATACAATTTACGGTACACTGTACACTTAAGATTCATTGTTCCACAGGTTAAGAAGTTTATCTCAGGAAGCATTTATGCAAAAGCCTAAGATTTAATGGAGAATTTAGGTCGTGACTCACTTTGTGAAGAGCTCGCAGGAGACATAGCAGCTGGGGAGAGCATGCTAACTTGATTAAGATCCATAGATTGTTTCCGAGAAAGACCAGGAGGCTTAGAAGAAGGAGGAGGAGTTGGGGACTTTAGATGGCCACTTGACTGTTGTGGACTAAATATATTACCTGAAAAAGCATAATTATAATACATCATTGTTCTGTGAGCACATGTTAACTTGAGTATTTGTTAGAATGTGATTTTGTGAACAATATAATCACAAATTTAAATAAAAAAGAAAAAAAAATATTTTTTCACATATAAAATACTTTTTTTCATTTAGTCTTTACTAAAGAGATGTCATTTTACAACAGGCAGAAGATGTAAAAAGGAAATGCCCGAGTCAATGAATAATTACCTGAAGAGCTACTTCCTGAACTTGAGGGTAATTTGATGGGAGGAGGTCGGTGTTTTACACCTTTCCCCAATACTGAAGACTGAACAGAGCCTGATATGCTTTCTGGCTGCTAGGAGGAAAGAGAAATTAACACTACCACAGCAATGTGAGCTTCCACGTATTTGACAGAAAAGAAAATTCAATTAATTTGTACTAAGACACTTCTCAAAATCATGACAAAATTCCCTTCAAAGTTTTCAGATTTCTATTTGTTTTAAAAACATAACCTATGACACACTCTCTTTAGGCCAAATGCCTACCGTCAAGAGGCAGCTTTAAAGCGCTGATAAAATTTAAACCAAGCAAAACATTTTAAAAAAATTAAGCAGTTTCATTCTTCTGTGCAGTTCTGAAACCCTTCTCAGTAATTCTGACAACTGCAAGAGTGACAGGAGCACTTTAAACAAAAAGACAATTTGGTCTTGATGAATTACTTCATTTCATTTATTCACCAGCTGTCTATTCCTGCCATTTCCAACAAAGACAGATTTAGAGTAGAATCAGATTTCCTGATTCTGGGAACAGGAGTTTAAACAGATTCAAGAAAATTCTGAATGTGCACAAATCAACACACATTTTCTCACTGACTTCAATGTGATCAGAGCTTCGCTAACCTATTTAGAGGAAAAGTGCTCCCTTTCGGTTTGTTCTTATAACCTGCTTTGGTTGTTTGAACATAAATTTTCATCTAATGAAGTCTGTGGTTCTCAGGCACTAACTCAGACCGTAAATCCAGAATTCCAATAGCTGACACTGTCAAAACACTCAACAGGAAACACGCTGACAGGTATAGTCTGTATATTTGTACCTATAAAGCAGGTAAACCATAAATGAAAATAACATCTAACAAATGTAACAGACATACAGTCCACAAAGTTCTGAAACTAGAATATGAGGTATAGTGAACGGAGTTATTTCAGTGCTGGAGCCTAATTTAGATGTGCATGGTGGAACAAATCAGAGCACACAGCACCATACAGAATCAACTCTTTTGAAGAGCAAAGCTTCCACTGATTCTCAGTAATAAGAGACACCTCCTCTACATGTTTCTAATTGCTTACTTAAAAAAAAAAAAGAATCTTTTTAAGAAAAGCTCTGAGGACTACCTTCCCCTTCAAAAGGAATCCAGATTTCTGTGAAGGCTTGAACAGCCAGACAAGATGACTTCCAGAAGTATCTTCTTTATTCTATTCTATTCTATTTCTTTATTCTATTCTAAGATTTCTTTATATATATATAAAAACACACATGTACATATACAGCCAGAAACATTCCTATACTATTCTGCTACTGCTGGCCTCTGCATGCTACTCTGGCAGACACCAAGAACTACCTCTTCCAGAGCAAGAAATAGCCCAAGGAGTACAAAATTCATACAGCTCACCCCTAGACTTCTGAATCTGACCAAGAAAGCCAGAAACAGCAAGTAACAGATATGAGAATTTAAGAATGCAGGAATTTCTTTCTACTGCATGTGTGCACATAAATATGCACACTTTAAAGTTTGTGGTGCTTAGCTTGTTTTTTGGGATTTTTTGGTTTGGATTTTTTGTTGTTGTTCTGGGTTTTCAAAAGAGTTTTCAGAGTAAAAAGAAAATAATTTCAATAATTTCTAAAGGTGAAAGAAGTTCAGCTAATACATCTGCTTCTGTGTTTACTGACCTGTGAAATAAAACACATAGATGCATTTAACTATATTGCACTGTGGAAAGTTCATTTGAATGGGAAAATGCTACAACAAAACCTTGGTGCTAAATATTTTACACACAGCAATAAAACAAAACAAACAAAAAAAAACACGGCTAAAGGATACAATATTTGGACAATGAAAACAAAAGAGCTTTTCTCCATTTTTTCCAATAAGCTCCCATTGAATGACTATGATAATAAAGCACTTAAAAATAATTTATAATGAAATTTGTGAGTTATTTTACTTTTAAATGTAGATGGGAAAAAAAATTAAAATTAATAATTCAATAATTACATGCAAATTAAAGACATGTCTGGCTTGATAAACTCACTTCCATTTCCTTCCCTGGAGAAAGATGACTAAGATTAACTGATCCACCTGAATTATGAAACATTTTCACAGGACATTTTGCTTCATTTTGTACTAGCTCCTGATACTGGTTCACCACTCTGAAACAAATAGTAAGGACATAAAAAGATGAACAGCTTTGAACTTCTAAAGTAGACATATATATGAAAACACATGTTATAGTCATATAAGTATATGTTATGGAAGTATATACAAAATAGATATACATCTATACGAAGCATATTTCTATGCATCGTTCTACTTTAAGTTCCTGGACTCTTTTATTATATTTATTCTGGTTTAATTTCTCTTCTAATCATGGTCTCTTTTTAAAATGCAAAATACAGTATAACAAACAAGTGTAAGGAACATTCTTTTGGGTTAATATGCAAAACATATACAGAACAATTTCCATCCCAAAAGCAACTGGATTTCTTTGGGATGCCAGTTAACGGGGATCTAAGGGGGATCTTACAGCAAGCATCTGCTGCAGTAGGCATACTGCCAATTTGTATTGCTTAAGCACAGAATATTTTGTGTCACTTACAGTCAGCTGAACCTGGTTCTTGTTGGTGACTATTCAGATGTTTGTTGGAAGAAAACACACCAGCTAACATCATCCACCAAGTTCCTGGCATGTATAGAGGACTGCTTCCTCATACAAATGTTAAGTGTACCAACCAGGAATGACGCACTGCTGGATTTGCTATTCACAAACCAAGAAAAACTGCTTTGTAGTATCTTGATTACTGCAGCCTTGGCTGTAGTGATCACAATATTGTGGAGTTTGGGATCCTGCTAAGCACACAGAAAGTTAGTACTAAGACAAAGGTTTAGAATTTTAGAAAAGCAAACTTAGCTCTCTACAGAGCTCAGTTGGGAAGTTCTGTGGGAAGCTTCCACAGAGGACAATAGAGTTAGCAAGTGCTGGGAGCTTTTCAAGAATGCTCCTGGAAGCACAAAGCCAGTTCATCCCTTTTAAGGCAAGGGAAGTATGCAGAGCAGGAGACCTCCTTGGCTTAACTGGGAGCTTCTGAGTCTGCTCAAAACAAAGAGAGAAGCATACCAGAGATGGAAAAGTGGATGAGTACCTGTCGCTTGTTAAATAAACTGCACACTATATCCTACTACTTGTTTTGACAGTTAATGCCTGTTATTTTCCTCATTTGTTCTTCTTCTGTTTCCATAACCATAACATTAGCAGGCATAATGACTAAAATAAACAAAATTCATCATATGTCATCAAGCCAAATACTTATGTATGTACTACATTAATTTACCTTTCAGCATCAGTCTTCGAACCAATAAGGAACCTGAAATGTAAAATGTATAATACATTTTCAGTCATGATTTGGACTAAAAGGACATGCTTTTGTAATCACAAAACTTAAAAGGAATGTCACTACTACTCTTTTTTTTTTTTTTCAGAAGTGCTGAGAATACAAGAGATGCTGTAACCATTTAATGGACTTGGTATTATACAGTACTTGAGATGCAAACTTAGTTTCACAACTCTATATACAATATATACGCATGGTCTAACACAGTCTCCTCTAAAAGTAACCTACAAAGCAAAAGGCAGAAAATAGAACTTTTGTATTTTATACTATCAAAAAATGTTAAGTTAATAAATGCTACAGAATTATTACTGTAAAAAGTACAAGGGAAAAGTTACGGATAAATTTCCAGAATTCCTAAATCAGAATTTCTTTGTTGTGTAATATTCCAGGGCTTGCAAATATATTATTTCAGTGATTTATTTTTTAAAATACTACAGACCTTTTCTCTGTTTCTCTAGCCAAATAAATAAATGCATTATTTTATTTTACAGCAGAAGAGCCAAAGTATCTTCTGCACCTTTTCAAATAGTGATGCACTGATATCCAAAAAGCCCCAGGCATGCAGCATCTACAAATCCTTTCATTTCCCAGCATCATCACACAACTGAGGCCTAGCACTGTTGTTCTACGTAGATCGGCTGGTTTTGCCTAGGATAAAGTTAATTTTCTCCACAGTAGCTTGTGTGGGGGTATGTTTTTGATTTGTGCTGAAAACAGTGCTGACAGCACAGGGTTTTGTTGTTACTGCTGAGTGGTGCTTGCAGAGTCAAGCCCTCTTCTGCTTCTTATACCAGTCCACCATCATGTAGGCTGGGGGTGTATAGAAGTTGTAAAGAGACACAGCTAGGACAAGCTGACCCAAACTGACCAACGGAATATTCCATACCATATAAGATCAAGCTCAGCAATAAAAAGCTGGGAGAAGAAGGAGAAAGAGGTGGTGCAGGGCACATTTGGGATGATGGTGTTTGTCTTCCCAAGTAACCATTACATGTGATAGAGTCCTGCTTTCCTCATGATGGCTGAACACCTGTTTGCTGGTGGGAAGTGGTGAATGAATTCCTTGTTTTGCTTTGCTTGTGTGGCTTATGTTTTACCTATTAAACTGTCTTTATATTGACCCACAAGTTTTCTCACTTTTACTCTTCTGATTCTCTTCCCCCATCTAACTCGGGGTGGCATAGGGCACAGAGTGAGCAAGTAGCTGTGTGCTGCTTAGTCGCCAGCTGGAGTTGAAAACAAACAGTAAATAGCTCGTCTAGGAATAAAACATTCTGAGTATTAAGAAGATTCCAAGATTTTAATTAAAAAATAAGAGTTACATACTAGATAATAACTAACTTTTATTAACAGAACTAAAGTTTGCTCAGGCTCGCTGCTTCTTGCATTACTGACTTTAGTAAGGTTTACTCTGCTGCACAGGTTTCTCCATACAAAGATTCTGCTACATACAATGAAACAGCCAAGAATGGAAAATCTTTGTAGAACTACAGCCAACAAGAAGATTCAAAACAATTTAAAAGGATGAAGCTTCTTAGAAGCCCATGCTTTTCTTCATCATTTATTTAGTCTGATGAAGCTTCTTAGAAGCCCATGCTTTTCTTCATCATTTATTTAGTCTAAGTTTCTCTGGATAAGCATAAATGTAATATAATCAAGTCTTATATTTTCAGAGCATCAGGCGAATTTTGATATCAAAATGAGTAGCACTAAAAAAGAGTGCTAATAGTATCTCAAGGTGGCTCCACAATTTGGGTATAAGGTTTTTGTTGTTTTTTCTTTGCTTACAACATATCTTTAATGTTTAAGATCATGCAGATATAACATAAAAGTACATTCAATATGGTATGGTTGCATGAACACATTGTTTTGGGGGTTCTTTTTTTTTGTTAAAAAATTGTTTCATTTAACTGTATTTTTCAAACAAAACTCCTTAGATCACATTTTTAACTCTATTTTTATGACTTAGAGGTAAGTAATGTTTGTCCTCCTTCATCTATCAGATCACAGCAGTTTAAAAGGGCATGTAACTTACTGTGATGGAGTTAATGGGTTGTCATTTTCCTCATCACCTTTGAGTGTCTGAATTTTACCATAGTACAAGGGATTGCCAAGAGACTGAAAAATGGTCAGTTTCGTTTTTTGAAGCTGATTACCAACTTCACATTCAAACACATAATCATCTTTTATTTCCTGGAAACACAGAAAAAAAAAGGAAAGTTTAAACAAGTGGTAACAAAAACAGTGAAATATGACAGTTCTATACAACACAGTAAGGAAAACTCTAAAAGTATAGTAGCATTATTTAAATCAAAAGTGATTTGTGAAGAAGTTAACTCAAGGGGTGAGAGGAAAAAAAATTCTCTTTAAAAAAAGACTGCAAACTCCAAACAGTCTTGTTAGACATGGAAAGACAGACTGGGTGAATATGGATAGAAATTAGTTCTTTTGTAAATTATGTCAATGCAAAATATGTAAAGGATTGCAGATTAAGATCAAGTTCTGTGGGAAAGTACTACTTTTTACTAATATGAAACTACAAAGACATCATGATAGGTGCTGTTAATAGTATTTTGCTTAAAAAATTACAAGGAATTAATGAATATATTTATGGCTAATTACATTAAATGGCTACTGCTTATCACATCATTCAATTTGTGTCACATTTTTAAGGTTAGAAAATACAGAAAAAGCTTTCTGTAAGAGGTACTTAATATTAATCTCTTTCCAAATTTAACACTTCAACAGAAGCTCTTTTTCATCTATCTTTTGGATATCTGTGTAAAGAAAGCAATTAGTTGAGCAGAGTACTGCATCCTGTAAGTTATTATGCTTTCTTAGCAATACAGCACCTGTTATTTGGGAGACTGAGGGTGCTTTTCTTTGTAATTCTTGAAAACCTGAGAACATTACAAGACTGACCACATACTTGTAATTTCATACAGTGCAGCACACATCTGTGGTAATCCTTCCGTGTCTACATAACACATGGAAGATTAATTAAATTGGGGAGGGATGAGTATTCCCACACTGATTTCACTGAAATAAGAGGGATTTTAACTACAGACAGAGAAGTGTGGCCAAATTACTCACATGTGCTGGCCAGACAGTTGGTTGTGAGTCATCAGGCTTGATAGACTTTTCTACTTTGGCATACTTTTCCACCTTAAAGAAAATACAGAGATCAGAAAAGAAACAACAATGGTCATACTGGGCCAGAGTTGAAGTCGGTCTAGCACAGCTTCTTGTTAACAGGGGCTAACATGATAGTCTTAAAAAGTGAGAGCGTGAAATAGACAAGGATAGCTTGATACTCTGTAAAATGTTAAGCATTCAGGAAAAGTAAATTAAAGAACCTTCAGAACTTTACATTTATTCTGCTACACCATATTTGCTATGCTAAACTTGATGAAAATATGAAACATATCTTAAGACTACAGCCTGAAATAACTGCCTGCCATGTGAAACTGTTAAGTGATTTCACAATACTAGTAACTCCTAATGACTCTGATTAGGTCAGGTACAATGCTGTTGAAGAGGGCTTGTATACACTTACAGCATCATTTCATGTGTAATGCACACTCTTACCAGCCCTATTAAGATTAAAGCTACAATCTTGTCTACTACTTAAGTCACTTCTGTATGCTAGTAGCCAGAAACCAAGAATGTGAATGTTGCAACAGAAGAATGCATCGTGATCAAAACAATTCCCAACTAGAATTCCTTGTATAAAGTAACTGAATTATTTAAAATGTTATGTCTCATAGTATAACATATCAAAAATGAAGGATTTCTACCACACTGGGTAGTGACTAATTTCTAAATAATTTTCTTACCTCATTTCTTTTCCTACTTTTTTTTATATTATTATACAATTTCAAATAAAACTGTGCTCATTGAACCCACAGATAAATAATACCTAAAGGTCTGTTTGCACTACCAAGCCATCCAAAGTACCATGCTATAATTACAATGTATTACAACGTGGTTTAGTTTGTATTTATACTTTACAGTACAGAAAAATAATTTTAAATGTTAGTAACTCCCATTTTTAAAGCTAGTTTTTGATACTGGATACCTTTTAGTCACTTCTTCATACAATACAATGTTCAATACAACTGCTAATACTTGCTAATGATAAAAACTTACATCCACTTCAGAAGGTGCAGTCAAGTAACAAGGGTTCTGTTTCCACATGTCTACGCACTGGAAGATGAAAAAGCAGTATTAATATGTTAAATGCTTTAAATTGTTAGAAGTATACCCACCTATGTCTCCGACCACTTACATTTCCAGCTTTAGAAATTTTGAGGTCATACTGCTGGGCTCCTTTCCTCTCCTTTCTTTTCTGTAAGTAGTCAAGTAGTCTGAGCTGAGGTGGAGTTGAATAGTGAGCTACTTCCTGCTGTCTGTTCAGAGATGACCTTGAGTACCTTTTGAAGCACCTATGATAAAATAATAGATAAGCTTGTATATTCATCTAAATTAAATTCCCCGCTGCAAGGAAATGCCACTTATATCGAGACTAGAAGACAGGTTTTGAAATATTAATTTAAAATTGATCTTCTGGGTGACACAGTACAACTCAAACTCTCAATTTCATATCTGTAAAGAATACTAGCATTCTGCTCATGTGTTTCAGTACCTAGAATGGCATTACTTCTGAAATGCATAGCTGAATCACAGAACATTAGAGGTCGGAAGGGACCCCCAAGATCACTGAGTCCAACCCCACTGCCAAAAGCAGGATCCCCTAGGGTAGTCTGCACAGGAATGCATAAGCAGGATCCCCTAGGGTAGTCTGCACAGGAATGCATCTGGGTAGGTTTTGAAAGCTTCCAGAGAAGGAGACTCCACAATCTCTCTGGACAGCCTGTTCCAGTGCTCCACCACCCTCACTGTAAAGAAGCTCCTCCTCATGTTGAGGTGAAACCTTTTATTTTCAAGTTTGTAGCTGCTGCTCCTTATTACTGCAGACCACCGAAAAGAGATTTGCCCCATCTACTTGACACCCATCCCTCAGATATTTATAGACATTGATGAGATCTCCTTTCAGCCTTCTCTTCTCCAGACTAGAGTCCCAGGTCTCTCAGTCTTTCTCCACAGGGGAAATGCTCAAGTCCCCCAGTCATCCTCATGGCTTTCCATTGGACTCCCTCCATCAGGTCCCTGTCTCTCTTGAACTGGGGAGCCCAAACTTTGACACAATATTCCAGGTGTGGTCAAAATACCTTGTCAAAATAGGTAACTAACTGAGAAGATCCCAAGCTTAAGATATTTGCATATTACCATAGATTTCGATTCTGTCAAAAGAGCCGTGTACTGCTAATATAACTATAAAGTCACAGTAACTAGCCTCTGTTCTTTGTTATGCCAAACCCATTGATAAATTAATGCTGTTCTGGACGTTCATTTAACATCTTTGTTTTTCTAGTGGAATATTAGTTGTTCATCAAGCTCTAATTCTAAGGACAGGTTGATTTCATTAGTTATCTTTTTTAAACATTAGTAGTGGTTGTACTTTAGCATATACACAACTATTCGTACATGCTCAATGCAAATCTGGCTTTAAATATTTCAGTAATTCTGACAGAACATTAGTACACTTTCACCACACAGAGTTAATGTATCTCATAGTAGAATCAATGTGAACCATCCCAAGCTTTTGGGGAAAAAAAAGTGAAAATCATGCACAACAGTGAAACAATTTCAATGTTTTGTATATAGTGAGTTTTGCATTACTTTTAGGTTTTCTAAGATTCTAATATGCCTATGCTTCAGTTTAGCCTAAAGAGTAAGCATAGAAATAATTCCTTTGATTTTCTTAGCTTTCAACAAATTGGTCAAACAGACCAATAGGAAACTTAACCATTTCTATATTTTACATCACTGAGCTGACATCTGACTCAACTTACATCTGAATTATGCAAAAAAAGGACAAAGTTAAAACTGTAATATCACTTTAGGCTAAGAAAATTATATATACATTCTTTTGATATACAAAATCTAGTATAATACATACCTACTAATTAAAATACAGTACAATATTGAGCCCTAAAAAAAAAGACAGTTTCTTGATAATCCCTCATATTCCTAATATTTAACTAGATACTATACATGAGAAGTAAAATTTTCCACATAAAGCATTACTTATATTTTTCTTTGAAATGCTTCATAAAATTTCAACTAAAGTCTCAATATGCTTCACATTGAAAACTACCTTTTCATGGGGCGAGTATTCATCTTCTGCTTGTTGTACAGGAGTCTGTTTGTAGTACAGGTCACTGCTATTGAAGGATCAAGACACAAAGGCTCTGCTGTAGCCAAAATAAGTTGGCTCTCAAGTAGGAGTTTGTCCTCCTGCAATATACACAGCTATTAATAAATGTAAAAATCTTTAACTTGATATATACAGCCTGCATAAATGCAAGTTACTTTAAAGTAAAATAATAAATTGTATTTGGATAGCCAATAAAATAAAATATTCAGTTGTTAAGTATCACTAATGATTATTATAATGGGATATAAGAGCTTTGGCTGGGATTTGTTTTAAACATGGTACTTGTGGCAATGAAATCCATATTCTCTCGGCAGCATATATTGACAGACTTACAATCAGTGCCATAAAGATGATCTACCAGCAACTTAAGATTAAATTTTGAAATGGATTTGAGCATGACTGAGGCTCTGAAATAAAAATGAGCATGCTGAGTACACCATGCTATTCAGCATTTAACCAACTATAACCATACAACTGTATGTACTTACGATTTTCTTTACTGGAACAGTATCACTAGCAAAATGATGCTAGAGGAGCAATTGTGTTATTTGACTCCAACTGCTGTTCTAGGACTGTATGTTGAGGATGAATGAAGTAAGGTAAACGAGTTAGTATAACTCCAACACTGCCATTCTGCATTATCAAAAATTCAGGTTCGAGTCTATAAAACTTTTAGCAAATCCTATTGTTTGCTATGGTGCCTTGTGGGAAGATGTTTTTAACAAGTTAGTTTGGCAGCTCTCTGGAAGACATACCATGCACAACTTCTCACATCCTTGAGAATATCCTTTAAATAAACATTTAAAATAAATTTTATTGTGTATTTGTTATATCATTGTAAAGTTTTAAAATAACTGCTAACCCACCTGTGTCCATTTGTGGTTGTCACTTGTTATAGAATGAACATCACAAATTAAAGTCTGAGGAAGAAGACATAATGGTAATTAGCTTTTGACTAAATAAGACTTCTTAAATTATGTTTAGTAATAGTTGTTATCAGTTTAGGAACTTCCACAGTACTGAGGAATGTCTTAAACCACTTCCTACCTGCATTGTGGGACGTAAAAGGATATGCTTGCTTTGGTACGTTGGAGATTTCATGTTGCCAGACTGCCTATAGTCACGTACTTCTGCTATGACACATCCACAATGAAATATATTAACCTAGTTGAAACAAAAACCAACTTGTAAACAAAGGCCCCTGCTGCCTAAACACTTTGTTATATATCATATAAAATTCTGTGATACTATAAAACTAAGCACTAATTTTGTCAGACCAGTAGTCTTTACTACATATCCAGACATACCTAACATACAAGCTTCAAATGTAGTGTTTTCATATGTCAGCAATGTAGTTTTAAGACATTCCCATATCGAGCATTTCATAATGACAAAAAACAAAGGATATTTTGCTAGAGCGTGGAGTTGAAGATGTTTGGCAAACTTAGCCATAGCAATCTCTCTTCTAACCCTTTCTCCCCAATATATATCTTTTTTCTCTCTCCTACATAGCAACAAAAAAATTCTTTGGGACATTAAACATTACAGTTCTAAATGCACAAGTGTTTTACGTATTGCAACCACCTATGTGAGGCATTAAAAACAAAACAAATTGCTCTCTATATAGGTACAAACAATACGTTATTTTTGAAAGCATAACTTTCAAACCTGAGATTTTTCTAGAAGATCAACCAAAATAGGTGGTAGTTCCTCTGCATCCAAATATTCAAGCAGCTCCCCTTCCTCATAAGGCAGCCGAATGGTCTCAGAATCTGAATTTAAACAAAACATACTGCTTTTCAAGTTCAAACTTTAGAAATGTGAAATCTTATACAGGCTTGCCACAGTAAAATACTAGGACAGTAGAAACCCATCCAAATAGGCAATGGTTTTTGCATAGTATTTTTACATCCATTTTTGCTCATTGTGCCAAAAGGCAACATGCCTTAAGAGCTCCATGGGATGGAATTTTTGCTGACGTACTGTATGCTTTTATTGCACATTGCAGTACCAGTGGCATGAAGATGCCACCAACATGGAACACAAATGCCTTTGGTTAGAAAGCAATGAAAGAAACAATTTGACGGAAGGAATCTGAAGCAAGAGAAACTCAGAGAAGCAACTCGGGAAGCTAAGGGGAAACAACAGAAAGGAAGGTTATTAAAAAGATTCACATCTACTCATTTATGCTGCACCATTAGAGACTTTCTGAGCACCTTACAGCTTTATGTAAATTTTTAGTTCAAGTGCAGTTGTTTTGTTTTGGTTGTTCTCCCCCGAAACAAAGGAATTATGTTAGAAGTGAAACAGTTAAATGTAAGCAACAACACATTATAACTATTCATAGAGTATCCAGAGTATTTTTAAAAATTGAAGAGCAAAAATATTACCTGAGCCATTTTTTCCCCTGAGCATAAGTGAATAACCCTCATTTCCTGGATAGAGGTTTACTACCAGACATGACAACGTCTCCTGCATAACGAGCTTCTCAAGTAAATTCACATTTCGCCTCAGCTTCTGCTTTAAAAGTAAACATTGCTCATGAACATAATACTATCAAGTAATTAGTTGAAATAAAACCAATTTCTAGAATATTAGATGTTACATTTAACTGGATTGTATTCAGCAGAGTACATACATTATCTATTACTGTACATGTTTATGCACACAGAGGGGTTTGCTTTTTACAAAGAACCACTCATTTAAATTAAAAAAAAAAACCAACTTGAATTATAAATCCTCAGACAACATAGTTAATAAGAACAACCCTGTGCTACGATGTTGTAAATCTACAGTGCATTATCATTTGTATACCCATCACTTGTACCACCATTTAAACACTATATATTGTTTAATAACACAACCACTTTCAAATATTCCTAACAGAAGCACGTATTTCTTTTCAGGATTAAAATACTGAATTACAGCATTTGGAAGCTTTATTATTTGCATTGGCTTGTGTGTATTTGTTGAAATCTGATCCAGCAGCTGCAGAGACTATTCCCTTATTTAAAGAATTATCTTCTCCATGTAGAACAGATTTAAAACAGTTAATTAGAACGTTTCACAGTCTCCCTATGCATCCCACAAATTTAACATTTTTAAAGCACCCTTAGAACTTAAAGAATTCTAAATATCAAATAATTTTGCACCTTCTGGTTGAAGGCTAGACTTCATCACTGAATACCAAGTTTGGTTGGAGCCATCTCTCTACTAAGCCTGTCCAGTTACTCATTTCCCATGCACCAAACTAATAGTGGATTATCTCTTTTGAGCAAATTTATCTTTCCAGAGATACTGAGAAGGCAAAGCAGCAACATTACTTACAGGGGAACAAAAGAAGAAAAAAGGACTGAAAACAACCCCCCAGATCCCATAGCAATATAATCAAATAAATCATTTTAACAACTATGTAGAGGTTCGGGGCTCAGTTTTGGGGCCAGTCTTGTTTAGTATCTTTTATCAATGATCTGGATGATGGGACTGAGTGCTCCCTCAGCAAGTCTGCAGATGACACCAAAATGAGTGAGAGTGTTGATCTACTCAAAGGTAGGAAGGCTCTACAAAAACGAGATGGACAGGCTGGATCAAGGTTAATTGCATAAGATTCAACAAGGCCAAGTGCTGGCTCCTGCAGTTTGGTCACAACAGACCCATGCAATGCTACAGGCTTGGGGCAGAGTGGCTGAAAAGCTGCCCAGCAGAAAATGATGTGGGAATGCTGGTTGACAGTCAGCTGAACATGAGCCAACAGTGTGCCCAGGTGGCCAAGGAGGCAAACAGCAACCTTACCTGTATGAGGACCAATAGGAAGGGAAGTGATCATGCCCCATACTCAGCACTGGTGAGGCTACACCTTGAACACTGTGTTCAGTTTTGGGCCCCTCACTACAAGGAGGACATTGAGATCTTTGAGCTGGTCTAGAGAAGGGCCACACCTATCTACAAGGAGGATCTGGGAAACTATAGACTTGTCAGTTTGACCTTGGTGCCAGGGAAGGTCGTGGAGTAGGTCATCTTGAGGGCTATTACATGCCATATAGAGAACAACCAGGGGATCAGGCCCAGTCAGCATGGGTTTATGAAGGGCAGGCGCTTCCTGACAAACTTGATCTCCTTCTATGACATGATGACCCGGCTACTGGATGAGGGAAAGGCTGTGGATATTGTCTAGACTTCCAAAAAGCCTTTGACACTGTTCCCATAGGAATTCTCGGGGCCAAACCGACTGCTCATGGCTTGGACAAATACAGCTCTGCTGGATAAAGCCCTGACTGGATGAAAGGGCCCAAAGGGTGGTGGTCAATGAAGTTAAATTAAGCTGGCAGCTGGCAACAAGTGGTGTACCCCAGGGCTCAGTGTTGGGACCACTTCTATTTAACATCTTTAATGATGACCTTAACAAAGACATACAGTGTGTCATCAGTAAGTTTGCAGATGACACTAAGTGGGCTGTCAGTGCTGATATGCAGGAGGGTAGGGAGGCTCCACAGACAGACTTGAATAGGTTGGATCGATAGGCCAGTGTCAATGGCATGAGCTTCAATAAGGCCAAATACCAGGTCCTGCAACTGGGCCACAACAACCCCAACCAAAGCTACAGGCTTGGGGAAGTGTGGCTGGAAAACTGTCTGGATGAAAGTGACCTGTGGGTTCTAACAGACAAACAACTCATTATGAGCAAGCAGTATGCCCAGGTGGCAAAAAAAGCCAATGGCATCCTGGCTTGTATTAGAAATGCTGCATCCAGCAGTAAGGAGGTGATTGTTCCCTTGTACTCAGCTCTGGTGAGGCCACATCTCAAGTGCTGTGTTCAGTTTTGGGCACCTCATTGCAAGAGGGATATGGATGTGTTGGAGCAAGTGCAGAGGAGGGCAATAAGGCTGATGAAGGGCCTGGAAAATAAATCTTATGAGGAGTGACTGAGGGAGCTGGGGCTGTTTAGTTTGAAACAGAGAAGGCTGAGGGGAGACCTCATCACTGTCTACGGCTACCCGAAAGGATGCTGTGGAGAGGCTGCTGCTGGTCTCTTCTCACAGGTAAACAGTGGGAACAAGAGGGAATGGCCTCAAGCCGTGACTGGGTAGGTTTAGACTGAACATTAGGAAACATTTTTTTCCCACAAAAAGAGTGGTCAGGCATTGGAATGGGTTGCCCAGGGAGGTGGTTGAGTCACCAACCCTGGATGTGTTTAAGGGTCATTTGGATGTGGTGCTTGGGGATATGGTTTAAGGGTGAGTTTTGTAGAGTAGGGATCACAGTTGAACTTGGTGATCCTCATGGTCTTTTCCAACTGGAATGCTTCTGTGATTCTATGAAAGTTGGTGAAGAGTCTAGAGAACAAGCCCTGGGAGGACTGACTGAGGTAACTGGGATTGTTTAAGTCTGGAGAAGAGAGGGCTGAGGGGAGACCTCGCTGCTCTCTACAACTACTTGAAAGAGATTGTAGCGATGTGTGGATCAGTCTCTTCGCCCAAGTAACCAGCCACAGGACAAAAGGAGATGGCCTGAAGTTATGCCAGGGGAGGTTTACATTGGGTAATAGGCACTGGCACAGGCTGCTCAGGGAGGTGGAGTCATCATCCCTGCAGGTGTTCAAAAAACATATAGATGTGGCATTTCATGATGTAGTTTAGTGGTCATGGTACGTTGGACTCAATCTTAGAGGTCTTTTCCAACTTCAATGACTCCAAGTCTATCTTTTCTCTTAAGTATATGGAAAAGTTTTTGTATTTTTCCACACCATGGATAGATTTATATTTAGTTACACAATGGGATTAAAACAGTAAGTAGTATGAGAATTCTGTAAGAGTTAATTTAAAAATGGGTTGTCAGGTAATGTATGGGAAGTTAAGAAGAAATTGCTTCTTAACTTCAAAATAGAACTCTATTTTGAAATAAAAAAGGCAGCAATAAAAAAAACAAAACCACGCACTCAACAAATAAACCTACACCAAAACAATTCTACTTATCTACCATTGGGGCAGCATCAATACTGCTTCTATAAGTTGTTACTAACAATGCTGTTTACGCTTTAACCAAAATTTACTATTTTCATGAGCTAAAGAAAAAGGATCATGTGATTAAGGACATTATTCCAACCAAAACACAACACTGAATAAATTATACTAGCAAGGAATAACTCAGAATTTTGAAAAAAACCCCAATTCCTTCTTTCTCCAGAAATGTGTGTATGCATGCAAGACATAATCATGAGATTTATTTTATGGAAGGCCTCTGCTCCTTTAACACCTCATAAGTAAAATATAAAATGGTTAATTCAATTATAAAATGTAATTAAATTGTGTTAATCACATCGCTGTCTAATTTAAGTGCATTCAGTGAATACCATATTAGTTTTATTTTTAGGTTTTGTTCAGTAATAGCTGGTCAGGGGCTTTTTGCTTGCTTAAAAATTATTTTTTTTTCAGTGGTTAAGATGTCAAGAGTAGAAGGCAAGTAAAAGAAAAAGGACAATCACACAGGGGCAAGAAAATTGATAATTCTAAGCATACAAACATTTTAATAAGCAGGTAAAGTTATATTTCAATAAGCATGGAAATTATGACTACAAAAACTGTCTTGAGCTAGCTATTAAGAGGTACTAGCTCAGACCTGATACTAAACTCAGGTCTTGTTTGGAAAGATTTTAAAGATTAAGGACTCGCCTGGGTGCTGTACTACATTTCATAAGTACTCATGCAGTACATTGCAAGAGTTCAGATACAAAGTAACCAGGCCAGTTACACCACCTGGTTACATCAGGTAAAGTCCTACATCTCTCGGACCCCATACACAGAAATGTGGCACTCCTTCCACCTGAACACGAACCACTGTGACTATGTGAAAGCAGCAGGCACAAGTGCTTCTTTTTGCTTCCAGCGACTTCTGAAGACTACCACTGAACAAAATACTGAGCATGCATGCCTAACAAGACTTGAAGTAGTACTTTTATGCTATTTGCAACTCCTTTGTCCTTGGCTATGAGCAAAATGTCAATTTGAATACCTAGTCCTCCAACAGCCTCGCTGCAGTATCTTAAATAGATTTGCCCACCTATCTTTATGAGTGAAAAGTTAGTAAAAAACTTAGAATAAACAGATCACCTCCATGGGGAAAAAAAAAAAAAGGCAGCTCTGATAGCTATTTACTGTATCTCTATGAAATGGAAATTTTGAAACAACCACCCCAGGTTCTTCCCTTGGACATTTCCTTTTGGACACTTTTCATTAAGCCCAGCACCACTTCACAAATTTACTTAGGATGCATCTTGGAAGATACCATTTTGTCTCAACTTCAACAGAACTATTTGAAAACTGAAAGAACGCTGCTTAGCATTATTATTACGGGAAGGAGAAAAAGCAAAGCAGACTGCTGTATATACTGACTGAAAACTAAACCAACTTGAGGAAGAATACTGTTTTACTACAAAATACAAGGAATAAAGTGAAGCCAAAAGATGTTTGTGACCTAACTGAACTAAAATAAAATCCTAAGGAGACTTACATCACACATACAGAATGAAGCAGGTTAGAAAGGACCCTCAAATGTTATCTTGTCCCTGCAGTGAGAAGGGTCATCTCCAACCAGATCAGGTTTCTCAGGGCCCCAAAAAGTTTGACCCTGAATGTCTCCAAGGATGGGGCCTCAACCACATCCAGTACTTCACCATTCTCACGATAAAGAACTGCCTTCTAATGTCCAACTGTGATCTACCCTGCTCTAGTTTAAAACCATTGCCTGTTGTCTTATTGCTACATGCCCTTCTACATAGTCACAGAACCATCAGATAGTAGGGGTAGGAAGTGACCTCTGAAGAGCAAGTCCAACCCTTCTGCCCAAGCAGGATCACCTAGGGCAGTCACACAGGAACACATCCAAATGGGTCTTGAAAGTCTCTAGAGAAGGAGACTCAGCCTCTCCAGGCAGCCTGTTCCAGTGCTCCATCACCCTCACAGTGAAGATGTTTTTCCTCATGTTGAGGTAGAACTTCCTGTTTGTTTCAGTTTATATCCTGGGTAGCTATTACAATAACCGTAGTTCATTTATTTTATTTTTTTTTAAACAACTAAGTGAAATAAGAAAAGTATTTTCTGTTTAAATGGGCAAGTTCAGAAATTAAAAGCTTTTCAGCAATTTCCACTTACCTTTATCTCAGGCTCTTTTTCACATTCTTCTATATATAAATCATAGAGTTTTTGAAATACAGATTTTCTGAAATGAAAAAAGCTTAAAATGTAACCAAAATTAAAGAAATGCTATTTTAAAACTCGATATCAAAATTCTTACTACCTTCCACTGGATAAATATTTTCTTTTTGGAGGTCTCTGACGGGCACTTTCAATGATATACTAGAAGAGAAAAGTAAACCAAAAACCAACATATATTACAAAGAAATTTAATGCTTGATGCCATGCAGCTTCAGATCTATGTATACAGAAAGTAAGTCATGGTACATGACTGTTTCAAAAGCGACCATAATCTAGTGTATGCTATCAGCAAGGACACAGATCAGTTTATCTGTGACATGCAACACTTCATGGCTATGGCATGAATTCTATGTAAAGTCTTGACTTTATATTCATGCTTTGTCATTACAGTAGCAAATAGCACTACTGTAGTAGCAACACTACTGTACTTCGCACTACTGAAATTACCACGTCACAATCAGGTTCATGCATTCTGGCTCAACAACATTTACAAACCAACTAACTACTCCTTAACAAAACGAACCTGAAGTTTAATTTTCCCCTTGTCTCTTTCATTTACACTATTTTTTCCATACAGCTGTGCATTATAAATACAATTCAAGTACATTAAATATATGAACTAAAAAAGATGAAATATGTCATCCTCCATTAAATGTAGCTTACATTCTAACAAGGTTTCTCCAAACCTCTACTGTATATCTGAAGTACTTTAATTATCAGTTTAGTTCAAAATTTCAATAAAGAGAAGTTTTCCAACAGAAATACGTAACTCCCATAGTTAATAGGTAACTACCAAATCAGATAGTCACCATGAAAAGACTATGAATGTAAAGGCACTTGCCTCTTCATTCTCACTGGACTACTCTTAAAAAACACAAACAGAATTTTGCCATATATTTCTGTCAGCTGCCTTTGTATAGCTGCACTTATTTTACAGCATACAGATTTGCTGATTTACAAGGAGAAAACTGAAGTCTTAAAAAGTCTATCATCATTATACCATCAATACAAGACATAAGAGACAAATATATGACATAGCAATATAGTGGGAATTTTGCAAAACCAGTGTGAAATGTATAGGTAATAGTTTATATACATACAAATATATTTACATGTTTAACTGTGAAAACAAATAGCTACTCCATACCTCTGCACGATCCAGTGCCAGTTCTAAAGCTTGTTGCTGCAAGAATTAAACAGGGTTTTTTTAGAAATTATATTGTTTATAGATCCATATTAAAAAATATTAAAATACATATTAAAAAAATACATATTTAAAAAAAATTCCACAGAACCCTCTATTACTACTTATATGTATTTATAGTTAGAATATGGGCTCACACATTCTTTGACAAATACAAAGCCTAATATCTAAGTTTCAAGTAACTTGCATCAACAGTAACGAATCCCACTACCTATGCTTGTCAGGTTCTGTCTAAATTATGAGTCTTAAAACAATGAAAGGCAACTAAAAGTAGGAATAGAAATTTTGTATAATAAAAGTAGTAACAAATATTAATCAAAATAATTAGAGATTACAAATACAAAACCTATTGTCCTTTCTTAAGATGGCTACTAATTTAACAGAAAGACTAGACCAAAGTATTCCAGAGAAGTTGTCCAGGAAGAAAACATCTTATTTTAGACACTGATACCTAAATATTAATACAGTTATTTTTCTATAGAATGGAAACAAGGATTTCGGAACTATACTTTTGCACACAAAATCTGAGAAAAGTTTATGACATACTATTGATGGCTAAGAAACAAATACAGCCTTCAATGCAGACTTCCTCCAGTGCAGGCTAAAGATGACCAACCCTAAGACAAGATACCAAAATCTGCAAAAGCTTATCTATATCCCATAGCATAGTATACAGACTAGCATTCACTTCAAAGAATTTAGTTTCTTTGGAACTTTTCACTTCACTGTACCTGCAGGATATCCACAATTTCAAAAAAAGTGCACTAAGTTTAATAAATATGAATAATGAGTTCTTGAAATTTGACAAGGACTTCAAACCAGAATAAACAAGTACTGCTGTCAGAAAGTCTCCCTTGATCCCTAACTTTCCTTCTCTTATCTTTTAAAGAAAATGTGAAACATAGATGGTATTTTGCTCATCAGCTACACAGCTACCAGACTTGATTCTATAATCTGAAAATATCTGAATCATAACATACCATTGTAGTTGAAGCCAGGTGACCAAATGGCAAAAGAAGTACTTAAAAAGTCTGGTGCAGCAAGCAAAGAATCATATTTTATAGTTACACTTGGGGTGCTGAAAAATAATCAAGGAGAAAAAATATCATTAAGAAATAAGCATTTTATTTAAATATAACCTTTTCAGTTGCTAATTAACTACTTAAATTTCATTTGCATAGAACCCCTTCCTCAAAATCATAAAGTTTCATGCAATGTTATGTGCAGACGTTCCAATTCTAATGACCACTACTACTTTGCACAATCATTTTACATTACCTAAATAGTGAACTAAGTAAATACTTGAAATTACATAGCCAAGTATGCTACTGCAGTCGCCCCAAATATGACATCCACAAATGCACAGGAGGTTAGGACACTTAGTGGCAAGCTGTCAGAACACCTAGCATACCTTAACAGGTTTTCTTTGCTTTTATGAAGATGTATTTCATAGGCAACACCACCACTAGCAGTGTCTTCTTAGCATTATTTTGAGATATTAGTTTAATACTGACTCACAGTAGGCTGTCAATCATGAATTAAATTTGCACAGCACTAGCACTGTCCTTGCCTCCATATACTACGTCCCTCTGCATTTGTTCAGCCAGATCGTTGTTTGAAGAAAAACTAGCTCAAAACATCCAATCTTTAAATCCCATTCTTCATATTATTCCCAATGAAGAGATGTGAAAATGCAAGTCAATTTTACTTTCAATATACTTGAAATGTTTTCTTAAGAAACTCTACCACACACAATGTTAATTTGTGGAAGTATTTCCTTTGCAGCTACATTCCACAGCAGCCTTAGTTTTGGCAAACACCTTCCCAGATTTCAGACTACTTTACACCTCCCTAAACGTTATTCAGGATTTAAGGAAAAGAAAAATCAGAGTGTAACTCTGACGGCCTTGCAAGGCTGAAACCAGCTGGCTTCTGGCAGACGGCAAGGTGATGGGCGAAAAAGGTTGTTCAGAGTGGCGTCCATCCGTGCTACTCCACAGACTAGCTGATTTCCGGGAAGTCTCTCTGTCTCCGCCCCGGCTCAGGGTGAAGCCAGGTTCTGGGAGTGGGAGACCAAGAGCACCCTGCATGACGGCAAGCGAGGTGCAGACGTGTAAACCCCGCGAAGAAAGGGGAGCCAGATCCACCAGGCCCTGCTCTTAGTCCCGACGAGTCCTGTCAGGCGGACCATCAGGCCAACCGCACCTCTGCGTCCGCCAGCGCTGCCGCCGCCTCCACAGACAAGGGCCTACCTGGGAGGGCGGAGAGCGACCGGAAGGAACCACCGACCGCAGACAGTCAGCCGGAGAGGGTTGGGCCGGGCCGGGCCAAGCCGCAAGGCCGTACTACGGCTGGGCCGACGGGCGCAGTCTAGGCCCCCAGTTCCCGGGGCCCACCCGCCTGTCAGAGCGCAGGGGGCCGCCGGCGGCACCGACCAACCTTCCCCTCCCCAGCGCGAGCAGACCCGTTATACCGAGCGCCACTACCTGCCGGCCTCCCGCGGAGCCCTGCCCCCTGCACAGCGAACCCCGCCGCCCGCTCATCCGCCCCCGCCTGTGCCCACCTCGGCACCCCCAGCCGCTTCCGCCCCGTCCCTTCCGAGTCGCTCCCGGAAGGGGCGGGGTGGTCGCCATGGCGACGAGATGGGCTAATCTGAGGGTGGGAAGCGACTCGCGCCGTCGCCATAGAGACGGGAGGGCGGGCCCCAACGTCCCGCCCCGCAGTGGGCCGCCCACGGGCTCCGCCCACCCTAGGATTAACCATTGGGTGTTGAGGGGCAGGGCGGGCGTGGTGCTCCGACGGCGCGCTGGTGGACGGTGGCCGCGAGTCGTGGGCGAAAGGTCCGTAGGGTTTAGTTGTAGTAAAGTGCTTGGATATCTCTGCAGGCCAAAGGTGTAATGCTGCTGTGAGGATCTGAATAGGGTTCCTACATTTTTTTTTTTTTTTGTCAGGGGTGTTTGAAGGTTTTGGGTGCGTGACTTCCGATCAGCAGCGCACTGTGTAAACTGATTTCTGTGAAAGCAGAGAGGAAAGACCGAGTGGTGGGTGGTGTGACAGCAGTTCAAGGATAGGGGATAATTTGGGGAAGGTATGGGCCATCTTTGCTTAGCTTAAGAACAGTGCCTGAGTGTTACTTAAGCGTGTGTTTTACTTAATCGTAATGGTCTTTGTTTTCATACTTGAGGTATACAGGAATTATTCTAAAGAATGGGAATACTTAAGCCTGGAAAAGATTATTGTGAATGTTTTAGCAGCTGCTTTTGGGTAACGTTGCAACTGCTAGGGGATTCATCGGATCATTAGGCAAATAGCCATCCGTCTGAACTGATAAAAGCATGTTTTAAATTTGCATTGAAAGTCTGCTGTTTGTAGTGTGAAAAAATTGCTGCCGGTCTTGGGGGTTTTATGTGTTTGTTTTTCAGGAATGTTCAGTTTTCTGTGAAATCAGCTGAAACAGATAATGCAGAATTGGTATATATATGTTCACATACATGCTGAAAATTTCTTTGAGTTGCATAGTAAACAACAAAGGGATCGGAAGCAGCTTGAGGAAAAAAATTGCTGTGACCTTTTCCTCTAGAGAGATTAAATAATGCCTATATTGGTTTTGGCAGTTAATTATCAATGATCAGATCCATCTGCAAACAGAGTTAAATAATACGGTCTCAGAGATTAATAAACATCAAGATTACTTGTTAATATATCTTGTGATGAAGGATTGGAACACCATTGTGTTAGGAAAACACTTTAAAGAAGAATTCGTATTCTTATAAGAATTGGAACAAAAATATTTTAAATTCATTGTCCCTCAGCATGGACAATACATATGAAAAAATCTTATGATGGCATTAGTGTTCTTGAAATGTGGGGATAAATAGGATGGACACCTAATTTCAGCTTGTGAAAAGCTACTTTAACATTTTTTTAGAAGCCCATGCTGTTCCTGAACGCGAGAGAAGAAATAACCTGGATGCCATCCTGGGTCAGGAGATGGTGGCAGTTTTTTCCGAACTCATCAATGCATAGTACAACATGCATTGATGTTGTACTGTTGATGCATAGTACAACAGTTCTGCAGTAGCATTTGAGCCAACTTTGAAGCTATCTCACCTTTGAGTAGGCAGTCAGACTGCCTTTCAATCTAAAATTTTCTGTAGTTCTGTATGCCATCTGCTTCTTGTTACCCAGTAACTATAAAAGTTCTCAGAACACAATTATTATGAAAGCAATTTTTGCTCACGTTTTTCTGTGAACTGAAGAATTTGCAAATTGAGAGTTAAATTTTTAGCTAGGTTTTGGTTTTGTTGTGGAATTATTAAATATGAGTAATAAAATTCTTAAACATTATTTATCAATTAAAATATTTCCTTAACTTATTTACAAGGTTTTTTGTACTCGGTTGTGCAAATAGATTACAGAATGTGTACGCTGCATAGGGCAATAGCAAACAGTTTAGAAAAACTAGCAAAATGCAAACCAGTGAACTTTGAAAATTCAGACGATCCTGCGGTGCAATATGCCGCTTGCCCTCTATGGGGACTCGATAGGGTCCTTTCTGCCGAAGCAGAAGGCACAAGTACAAACAGAACCAAAGCAAAGACCTTTAATTACAAAGAGGCTTTCCGCAATTTCCTCACAAATTCCTATCTCTGGAATTATGAGGCTGTGTTATAGTCCAGACAGTACCCAAAATGCTTGGAGGGTTGCTGTCAATGGTATGGTGACCAGTAAAGCTTCTAGAGTTTCCCAAGACTCTCACAGGATGTCTGGGGCTTGCACGGTCTTCTGACCTGGTCTTAGTCCGTTCTCAGGCAGATGGTGTCCTTCCAGGACTCTAGGCTTGGCACGAAAGTTTGCGTGTGTGCAGGCAAGCACAATGTCTGGTGGCTTAGCAGTAACCTGCTGTCCCTCACAATGCAGACTGCGGTGAGATGTGTGTAAGCAAGCTCTCCAGGTAGGAGTGGCTCACTGCTTTCCACAGCTGTAACGGCTAGTGGCAGTAATGCAGCTTACTCGGGGGCATTTGGCTCTCCCCGTCTTCCCCCTTCTGCACAGTCCAGGCTGTTGTAACCTGCCAGCGGGTTTGTTCATGGTAAGGCTGGCCATGAAGTAGCAGGGCTGAGTATAGCAAAGCAAGATGAGTTGTTTACCACTTCTGGCCTACTCCTATCAATTGCCTGAGTCTTAATTGTTCCAATGGGCAACTGATACTAACCAATTGGAGTGGCACTTTGCCAGTACTAACCATACTAGGTGAAACCATGGGTTTGCTTTACCCAAATTTGGGAAAACATAGGCCTTATGGCAGGCACGAGCCAAGTATGTGTACCTTGTTTACCACAGGATGTAAACAGGAGCAAACCGAGTCTGGCTAAGCCAGGGTCCTCAGGCTCAATAGGTCCAGGTGGCTTTGTCTCTTTCCCAGATCTCTCCCCACTCCAGAAGGGAAGGGGGAGTGGGTGACCATGCCTGGACATGCCAGGATGCATATTAGGGCTATTTTTGGCCTACCACCACAGTTTTGAAAGGATTAATTATATTTTTTTGTCTGTTTAAGTCTGTTACTTTCTGTTGTTAAAGATGGCAAAATACAGGCATATATTAAGCATCATTTTGTCTCAGTTTAATTTGATGCCTAGAGCATAGTTGTGATGTGTTGGCTGATCACCAGAGTGGCAATCCACAGAATGTTCTTGTGTTTCTGAACTCTGTTACATTTCACTTGAGATAGGCAGGCAGTCTCTTTCTGCCCAGCTCTTTCTGTCCCTCTGCTGTGAGGGACCTACATCCTGCTACAACCTAACTTGGTGAACATGATACCAATCTTTAGTTGACTCTGCATTCTGTCACTGCTCTGCTCATCTGAGCAGGCCTTTGGTTTAGAGAGCAGTTCTGCATCAGTGTGCCAAATACCATGAAGCCTCACAGCAACTTGCCTTAAAGACATGGTGAGCCAAATAGCTGCAGAAATTTACATGGTTCATAAGACTGCCCATCCAACAAATGTCACATTTCCTGTCTATTCTTATAAAAAGATTATCATTATGTGAAAAATATTCTTGATTTACTCTCAAATCTTTGCTGTCTATAGAAAATGAAAGATTGACACTTAAGCCTGGACACGTTCCTATGTGAGCTACTCTAGGTGATCCTGCTCTAGCAAGGGAATTGCTAGATAATCTTTCAAGGTCCCTTTCAACCCCTAACATTCTGTGATTCTATGATAGTCTTTGACTGTACCACCAAGGTTCACATTTTAGGTCCCTGTCGTGGTAGGCCTAAACAGGCCTCTTGGGCTTGTACATGTCCTGGCTTATGCAGACATGTTTTTCTGCCCTCTCTCCTTCTGTTTTGGGGAGAGAGCAACCACGGGAAAAGGGACAAAGGACCTGGCGCCACTAAGTCTGGGGTCCGGGGTCTGTCCATCACCTGTGGTTGCTAGGGGGCATATGATTGCCTTGTGCAGGGCCCGTGATCTGCCCAAAAAAGGATAAANTATTAATAAATTATATATTAATATTTTTATAATATCGTCTCGCAGTACCTAATTACCCCTCCCCTACAGTCCCCTTTTTCTTCTTTTTCAATTCAGGCTAAAATAAGGTACTCTAACCTTCCAAATGTGTCATAATGTGTAGTTGTGAACAATGCTAAAAATACCTTGTGTCCAAGAAATGTCTTCTCAGATCTAGGCAGTAACCTGTGTTATGCTCAGCCTTCTCATGGCCTACAGTGTTCCTCCAGAGCTTAATCCTAGTTAGATTATGTCAGAAGTAGAGAATCTGACCACAATTAACCTATTTGTTTGTGGGTTTCGCCTTGCCTATTCTCATGCTGTGGTGGGTGAGAAACAGCATATTGTCATTACTTCAGAGTGAACCTTTATTTACAAAGACAATGTTGCATTTGGAAATGAGTTTTCTTCTCAAAAAAACAACTACATATCTTACACTAACAGATGGTTTTGCATATTCTCTAAACATATTGCCTCTTCATGCCCTGCTAGTCCCCTGTCAGGAACAAATTGTATTTCTTATTGTATTAATGTGTAATAAATGATAAACACATGGCCAAGTTTTTACGCAGTGGTAGAGTGTTGTAGCTATGGTGTTCTGAACACTTGCTGTTGTCTGTCCTAGGTCTGTTATGGTCATTTTCCTTCTTCTGCTTGGCATACATTAATCATATGTATTTTATTGAAAATCAGTCTTTTAACTGCAGATAATTTAGCAGTGGAGCTAGCTAGCTAAAAATCATGTATCTGACAGTGATCACAGGATGTCAGGGGTTGGAAGTGACCCAAAGAGATGATCGAGTCCAACCCCCTTGCCAGAGTAGGACCTTAATCTAGCTGAGCTCACAGAGGAACACATCCAGATGGGCCTTGAAAGTCTCCAGAGAAGGAGACTCCACAACCTCTCTTGGCATCCTGTTCCAGTGGTCTGTGGCCCTTACAGTGAAGAAGTTACCCCTTGTGCTGAGGTGGAACCTCCTGTGCTGCAACTTACATCCATTGCTCCTTGTCCTATTACAGAGAGCAAGTGAGAAGAGCCTGTCCCCCCACTCCTGACACCCATCCCTCAGATATTTATAAACATTTATTAAATCCCCTCTCACTCTTCTCTTCTCCAAACTAAAAAGCCCCAGGTTCCTCAACCTCTCCTCGTAAGGCAGTGCTCCAGTCCCCTAATCATCCTCATAGCCCTTTGCTGGACCTCCTCCAGCAGATCCCTGTCCCTCTTAAACTAGGGAGCCCAAAACTGAACACAGTACTCAAGATGGGGGTCTCACCAGGGCAGAGTAGAGGTGGAGGAGAACCCCCTTGATCTGCTGAACACACGCTTCCTAGTGCATCCCAGAATCCCATTGGCCTTGTTGGCCACAAGGGCACATTGCTGTCCCATGGATAACTTGTTATCCATCATGATTCCCAGATCCCTCTCCACAGGAATGATGCATCTAAGCTCATTAAAGCTCGAATTATAAAGCAGCTGTGCAAGTAATAGCTATTGATTTCTTCATAATTAAATTAAAAATATGTAGGAAGAATCCCTTGGAATATTCTATTCATGTTTTTATCTTCCTGGAAAGATTGAAGGATTTGTAATAATGGTTTTGGTATAGGAAAGATGAGTGATGGAGATACAAATCCTGCAATACATTTTCTTGTACCTGATCAGAATAGGAGCCTTTACATTTAGAATTTTTTTTTCTGAGTTCAGTGATTAACTTTGGATCACTGAACATGTTTTTCTAGCCATTTAGCCAATCATAGTGCTAAGGGAACATCCTCACTACCTTCTTTCATTCTCAAGTTTTATGAACATCAGGCTAAGATAATCTGAAATATGAATTCCTGTGTAGTATTTTCCCATTTGAAGGACCTCAATTATTTTCATGATGAAATTTTCAATATTCATACTTTTGGAAGTCTCAGACTTTCCTATAGCAAGTCATGTTTTCCTGCTTTCAGTTAGCTTAACTCAGCTGTCTTTGTGTTCTCTCTGCTCTCTACAGTCCATGTGGAAAGGATTGAAGATTTTGAACCCAGGTATTCCAACACAGTTGGAAGTATAAGAGCTGATCTGTGAACTTACTGACTTTCCTGGTGAAAAGACTGGAAAATCAGTCCTCAGGGTTGGTAGTCTATCTATACTACGTTACTGTTTTAAAATTTGTTAATCTCAGAGATGAGGGTCTCATTATTAACCTACCTAAACTGGATTGTTCTTTAACAATTAAAAAACCCATCTTCATTCATGATATCTATCCATCTGTAAACAGATACCCATCATTAGTGTGTTTGATGCCTTCGTGGGAACAGAGAGTCAGAGTTCTGCAGCCACAGTGACACACTTGTCCCAATACAAAACTGCAAAGCTGTTTTTAATTTTCCTATGCTGTTTCAAAATTAAATGGCATACATACATGTGAATCTGAGTCAGATTTATATGCTTAGCCTGAGACAATGATTCAAGTATGCTGCCTCTCATTTGAGTACAGATGAAAAAAAGAAATGACAGCATACTATGAGTAGAAAGCTCTTTGTTCAAGTCAGACAGACTGTGGGCATGTGAGTGAAACTTAGGGCAAAGAGCCATGAACTCCTGAATTCTAACTCAGTTATGTCATTGACATTCTGTGTGAGCAGTTTTAAATCCCTGTGGATAACATTTCCTACCCTGGATATGGACATCTGTATTTAGGACTTAAATGATTTGCAGACATGCTGAAGACCTGCAGCTTCTTTTTTATAAAGGTCAGATACGCCTCATCAAGTACAATCATCCATTCAGTCATAGGCAGATATTTCTAATGTGATGGTTTAAACAGAATTTTGCAGTTGGCAGCCAGAGATTAGCAACATTCTTACTCAGTTTATGTTCAGTTTGTTATCTGAACATCTTCTCCTTTATGAAAACACACACAGAAGGTTACAGATAATCCCTTTTGTTTATTTTCAGGTAGTAGAGGGCAAGAAAGCCTGAAATACTGTGGCATTATTGTTTTGAAGTGACTTGGGGGTAGGATTCAGTACATAATTAGGGCATAGAAAGTTACTCTAAGTGAGCTAGGAGCATAGATCTTCATTAGGCTCAGTAAAGCCTAGAAATCAATTAATCTTACTCTAAAGTAGGTGTCTTGGGTAAGCCTTAGTTGCTTGAAAATAAGTATCTAGCTAATTCTGTGATACCCCTTGTTTGCCTTAAGCAGTTTTTTTTCAGGACTGGCAAATAGGATACAGAACATGAGAGAAATCTGTATTCTTCTTCTGGGGAGGTTAGTTAACATAGTCCAAAATGGTACTACAGCCTCATCTTCAGTGATCCTGAGTCACTCTTGGACTTCTTGGCTGTGTTGATGGATTCATCTGCCTACAGGAACATTAGCATAGGTGTCTCCGTCTCAAACCAAGGTTTTCTTTAAGAGCTTTCATGCCTTAGTTTTGAGATGCTCGGTCAAAGACTCCTTACAAACAGCCTCAATTGTCAAAGTGTCTTGACTTACACTCAGTGATTTAGGCATCTTTGTTGGGTTTCCAGTGTGACAGATAAACGAATTGATTTAGCATTGCAAATTATTTATGATTTCTATCAGACAATGTAACATTTGAAGCAGCTTAGTTCCAATCAGATGTATTATTTTGAGTTTCCTCTTCTGATAGCAGTTGCAGTGTGGCTACTAAAGATGGACTACCTTGTCTACATTGTAGGACATTTTGAAGCATCTTTAATAGGATGAGCAGTACAGCCTTAATAGGATGAGCAGTACAGTCACACCACAGATGTATAGGACATCTGAAGACAACCTCTATTACACAGATCATTTTAACTTCTTCAACATTTCTGTCTTGCTCTACCTGGAATTTTTTGTGCTGTCTGAGCCTTACTGGCATCTCATAGATGCAAAGGAGAAGCAGGATTGCCAATCTATCCTGGAATGTTTAATTATCATCCCTTCTTCATTGCTTCACCCTTGTTTGAACTTGACAATTCCTATTTGACATGTTGCAAACTGGTCATTAGGAAATGATGTGGGTAAAAGCTTGCTGGGATTTCTGTACATCAAAACGTGGAGATTGGAGACTGAATTTAGTAGCTAACATCCTCCTCACATTAGCAGATAAAGCAAGAAGATTTACTAGCAAACTGATAGTAAATCTGAAATGTCATGGGTCACAGAGAGTAAGACAGGAGCCGAGGTTAGTAGGAGTGAATTTTTGATACGATTTTCCTGTTTCCTTAAGAAAAGGAAGGAGAAGGAAGTGAGAGCTGGGAAGATAGACAATGATCAGATTAGATCAGTTCCCTGCTGATATGGAGGCAGGCAGTCAGGGTTAGCTAGGGCCAGAAGGGGCTCTGCAGTCCAGGTTATACTTGACATACAGAAAGGCTACTGTGGCTGGTCATTTTCCTGCCCTGCACTTACACAGAAACCATTATGAGAATGCCAAAGCATACTTTTAGTAATTAATGTTACAGGATTCTGGCATGATGCTAGGTTAGTCTGTTGCTTGCATTTGGCATCGGAATAGCTATTGCTGTCTTTCCGAAAGCCAGGGAACATGTGGTTGGGGACTTTTGGTACTGAGGATGCTTTGAGGAGAACTTAGGGCAATACAGATACAGTAAAAAATTTGCATGTGAGTCTTTGACACCAAACTTACATAACGGACTGTAATGTTCTGGAATATAAAGGGAGGACTATCTTTAAACCACGTCTTACATTTTGAGTATTTCAGAGGGTAGAATTTGCCCAGTACCAGTTGGTAAAATGCAACAGATCATAGCAGTCAGCTTGGCTTTACTAAACAGTGATGTTGCCACAACAAACCACGTGGAACAATAAAATGAGGACCTCTAATTAAGGCAATGATGTCTAAATGCAAGAACCTGAATATAAGAAAATTTAGGACAGTTTCAGGAATTGCTAGAAATTTTGGTCAAATTATTGTTAATTTGGCAATATATACATGTACTTACATAAAGTAATTGTGAATATTGAGTTAAGTGATCTATAATAATGATAGGAAAATGATGGGATTTCTCCTTTGATGATTAAAAGCCGCTCAATTTTATTGAGATAGTAAATAAGGAAATAAATGTAGATTTTCTACATAATTAATTTTTGGATGAGCTTCTTTGGCTGAGTTTTCCAAACTTTCTTATCAACAGATCTTCTCTTGTAGTACTCAGAGTCTGGAAACCATGTTTGTATATTTGCATTTTGAACATATACATGTGATATGAAAGTGCAACATATATATGACTCTTTGGAAAAATTCTCTTTTAATTTTATATACATTTTTTATTCCAGCAATGATGCCTGTGTTATGTTCTGTCTCTCTAGTTTGATCTGATTTCCTTCTGTTAGTTCATGGTAGATCAGAACAGCATAATTTACGTTAATAGAGTTACATGATGTAACTAAGAATATCGACTATATGAGTGCTTTCATTAGCACTTCTATGGATATATTGAGGAGAATAGCAGAGTAACTATAGGTATCCTGTTAAGACTGTCCACACATCATTTACAGGGTGTCATGAATTTGGGAGAGACAGCCCTCGTTCCCATTATTTCTTGTCTTTCTTTGGCCTTATGGATGAGGACAGCTAAATTTAATGTTGTGCCCTGAGCATTTTCTGCAGCCTTCATGTGGAAGGTTCCCATATTTCACCAGAAAAATCATTGCTGCAATCTTTTCAGAGCTCTGGAGTTAATTAACACTGTGACAGAAATAACAGGAAACCTAAGATCCTTAATCTTTGGAGTCTGGAGTATATCATGGAAGTGTTAAGTTTTCACTCTATGTAGTAAGGGTACATAAGTCTTTGCAGAAATCAGTTGTTCTTAGATTCTAAAAAAAAAACAATGTACTTATGCCTAATCTGAGTTACTTGTTTTTTTTCTGAAGGGTAACTTAACCAAAAATGAACATTCATCTGCTGAGTGTCGTAAACACCTCATCAGTTAGATGGACGTTGGCCCTAGGCAAACACAGTGCTGCTGTTGGCCTGTGATGGATTCCTATTTGTCTAATAAAGCAGCTATTCCTTGGCTGATTGCATGGTTTTGCTGGAACTTCTAAATTTTCCAGATTTAAATTAATATATTTATGGACCCACATTAACATGTTATCTTGTCTGCAACTGACAGTTTCGCTCAACCCACTAGAGGTCAGGGCTGTACTGCCAACATAGATGGCTAAAAGTCATCTAGGAAGATACCTCTTAAGATGTTGCCAGAAATTGAAATTTTGTTAGAGGTATTTCAATTTTAGAGATTGTAAATATGTTTCCTCTATTAATAAATTAGCATTAAATAATCCATTGTATTTAATACTGGTGAAATAGGCTTAATTGGCAGACTCATGCTTACTATAAAATCATATACCTATTAACTAATGTTTTTTCATCCGTATGTCTCTAAATTTTTATATAACTGCAGTTGAAGCTTTATTTCCAGCTTTGTGATTGCATTTTATACACTGGTTACTTGTCTAATTAAAGAAGATCTGAGGCAGTTATAAGGGACAGTTCTTAGTCTGTAGAGCAAAGGTTAGTTCCAGTTATGTAACCTTAACAGCTGTGTTTGGAAGGAATGGGTTACAGTAGTAATGATTTGTGGTCCAAAGGGTGGGCAAGGGCTCTGCTGTAACATTTTGTTGCTTAATATGCAGCCCAGGGACTTTTTCTCTCTACTTGTTCTTCATAAGAATTTATTTCATCCTGTTACGCGTGTATAAAACACAGTGCATGATCAGCCTGGAACTCCAGGCAGAACTTACAGCACCATTTCAGTATCTGAAGAGGTCCTACAAGGAAGCTGAGGAGAGACTATTTACAAGGGCGTGTAGTGATAGGATGAGGGGCAATGGTTTTAAACTAGACCAGGGTAGATTTAGGTTGGATATTAGGAGAAAGTTCTTCACAGTGAGGGTAGTGAAATACTTGAACAGGTTGCTTATGCAGGTGGTGGAGGCCCCATCCCTGGAGACATTCAAGGTCAAACCTGATGGGGCCCTGAGCCTGGTATTGTTAAAGATGGCTTTGATGACTGAAGGAGAGGTTGGACAAGATGATTGTCAAGAGTTCCTTTCAACCTGATGCATTCTATGATCAGTACTTTGTTGACTGTTTTATTCTGCTCTTTAATAGTGTCCTTTCTGTAAAATTCATGCATACAAAAGGCAGCCACCAGACTTGTGGCAAACCTCTACAAAGGTTAATTACACTACCTATGATAGTATAGATCAAAGCCAGGGAAAGGCAGACAAGGGAGCTTGGTGCTGTTTCTGGTGTAAGAAAGGAGACATTATTTTGCCAGCTATATTGACTGTAAGCCTGAGGTAGCCAGCTCCACCTTGTGATACAAAAGGAAACCCTAACAGATGAGAAACTGAGACCAGTAGCGACACTCATTCTTTCAGGCCTTAGATCTTTCTTCTCTTCAGTGATAATGTGTAGCAGATTTGCCCCCTCCTTGTTCCTACTGGACTCAGAGAGTGGTCTGGGCCCATTATCAGTTTCCTTTGGTGTACTGCTGAGTCCCAGAACCAGGTGTGGGATGTATGCATTGTGGAGCCTCTGCACCTGTGGGCCTTAAGTTTTCAACTGTGTGGGTCCGATGAGGGTGTGTGTGGCCTGTATGAGATACTGGTGAGGTATATGTAAAAAGAGGTAAATTCTGTGCCCAGGTCTCTGCCAGCTAACTGACATCTGGCACAAGGTACACTCTCTTTTGAAAGGTGGTGAGTTTGCTGGCCAGGATGCACACCATGCTATGCTGACTTGATGGGGGGCCGGAGCAAGTGCTTTGACATAAAAAATAGACTTAGTTTCTCCACTCTTCTGCTACAAACACACATTCTTCTGAGCATCCTAAAGCTGGGATTCACTGGGAAAGCAGGGACAGTGTCTTTAATCTCCCAGTAAAGGAGAGGATTTAAAATGCCCACTATCCACATCTCTCGCAATCACAGAAAATGCTGTGAAAGCACTTTTTTTTGGTCTCGATCCCGAGTTTTTGTGTGTTACTTTCCCCTCACTTCTGTGTTGGGAAAATAAACAGGTTAACCTGTTGATTTTTTTTTGTTTTAAACCATTACAAAGAGGGACATTTCATTTTCCTTTATGGAGAGATTGATCCAGTGTGTATGCTCTGGACATGCCTCATGAATTGAACTCTTAAGGTAACAATCCTGGGATTGGAAGGACACCTAATCTGTTTTAGGCATGAAATAATGTACTGAGCTTCTAAGGACTGTCAGGAGTACATTTCTTATGAGAATTTCCAAGTGCAGGATTCTAGGAATCGGGTGAACTCTGGTATCAAAAGCTTTACCAGCTGCACAGTCTCTGTCACTCCAGATTGAACAGACACCAAATAGTGACTTTTCTGGCTATGCTTCCAATTAACACAACACACCTAAAATAGCAGTTGAGACTCGTTTGTAGTGAGACTCAGGCACATAAGGGAAATATGGATTGAGTTATGTTATACAGATTTTAACTGTAGTAAACTTAATAACTGATCAATGAACTATCAGAAAGCAACATCCTGTATTTTTTTTCAAGCCCAGAAAGAATGCCATTATGTTATACTTCTCTTTGTGTGCCTCGGATTCAATATACCTCCTTTCAATTAAATTTAAAATGCTACTCAATAGAATTGATTAATTTTTTTTTCCCTTTTAGTGAAGAAGAAGTTCTGAAAAGAAGTCAGATTAAATATTGCTAAACTGACATAGTATGGAAAAAATCACCTGGTGAGAAGGCAAAGTATCCTTATGATGTAACTTATATATCAGGTCATAATTTTATATGAGAATATATGTTTCTTTCCATCTATTGGCAGCCTCTGCTTTGAGCTTTATGAGCCTCAAGTGTGTCTGTTAAGAAGAACATTGAGTCAAAGCTATTTTCTTCTTATTGCTTTCCAGATAGAATAGAGTAATTGTGTCTTCTTCTTGTGTAGAGAATCCAGAAAGCTTTCCTATGGGAATTTGCTTCCTTTTCATTTTGGCTTTTGTTTCTTTTCTTTCATGTATTATTACTGTTGTACAGTGTGCTGTAAATAATAATAAATCCCAAACTTTGAACTGATAATAAAATCAAGAATATTTGGACCTTTCTTACGTGAACAGAGCCAATTTGTTCCACATGGTAATGAAACATTGGGTTGCAGTTTCTGCTTATGTTAACGTTAAGTGTCTTGTCCGTGCTAACGCCCACTCCTCATGATTCTGAAGGCTTTTTACTAGAGAATTCATTTCAACCCTGGAAGACTATGTAGCCAGGCAAGCTAACTGAAGAGACTAGGCATCCCAAGGCCTGTGGCCTTAAAAGAAACACAGTGAACCTTTCACTGACCTGTGTTTATCCATGATCTGAGGTGTCTTCTGGTTTCTTTTGTTTGTTTTGTTAATTACTATGTCCAGGAAAAACTGCTGCTTGGGAAATAAAATAATTTTTGACTTTGTAGATCATATATGTTTGTATGTTCTCAACTCTGTGGTGCTTCTAATTATTGTTGAAGCTCTTAATATGTCAAGGGCTATTTTTTGGTACTTCTCATCTTTTGTATTAGTAATGTAATTTCTGGTATGGGAAACAGGAAGTGCATCATGGCTTCTGGTGTTGATAAGGGCAAGGACAGACATTTCTAACTTAATGTTAGAACTAACTTAATGTATAGAACTAACTTATAGTTCTATAGCTGCAGAATCATGTCCAGACTATAGACACCTAATCTTCTGTCTCTTAGTAGAAGTAAAAGAGGTATAAGAAATATAATCACTGCAACTGTTTGGTGGCAGATAAAATACATTATTAATTTGAATTGACCAGTAAGTGTGACCTCTTAAGTTTGCTGCTTCAGAGATGTTCTGAAGTATCCAAGGAAAAAGCAATTGGAAATGTATTCATTAAGAAATATTTTCTTCATATTTCCAGTTATTTTAGTAAAACTCTCACTCTTTCCGCTTTAAAAAGAAGAGTAACCTCTGTATGTGTGAAGGATGTTATCCAAGCAATTAAATGGAAACCCCAAAATTGCATGAAAGAGGGGAGAGTTTTCAGAAGAAAACAGATTATGTCATTCCATTGTTATATCTTTGATATGCTGATGATAGATTTTCCTTTCCTGCCCCTCCCACCATAGCACAATGAAAATAGCATGTGGCTTGCATAGCAGATACAGTAGATATACTTTGGACAGATCAATGATAAAACCACAGAGCTTGGAATATATTCTAGCTAAGCTTTCCAACTGGAATTATGTTGCAAACCCAGCAAAAGGTGCACTAAATGGTTTAGGTTTTTTTTTTTCACCACTACTTTTGCCTTTGTTCCTTTTTCATGACTGAAATAGAGTAATATTTGAGGCTTGTAAGATTTCTTTGCATTTGTGTTCATGTTTGTTCATTTGTTTGTTTGTTTTCCCCTATATTCTTCTGTAAGTTTTTAGAACCTCTCATTGGAAAAATGTTAAAGTAGCAAAAAAAGAAAAGGAAAAAAGTATGTCCATATATGGGGGAAAACATCTGAACTTTACTAACTCACAGTATCACAGTATCACAGTATCACAGTATAGCAAGGTTGGAAGAGACCTCAAAGATCATCAAGTCCAACCCACTACCACAGACCTCAAGACTAGACCATGGCACCAAGTGCCACGTCCAAACGTGCCTTAAACTCATTTATATTCTGCAGTGAAAAGAAAAGGCCTTCCCAAGTCATTAATTTTCATGCTTTCTGAATAACGTTTGATAGACAGATTGAATAAGAAAATTATTTTACATAACTTTTCATCATTAAAAAATATAAGAAAAAAATCTGATTAGTCAAATGAATGAAAGATGATATGCATAACTATTAGAAATGGTGGGCTAGCTACAGACTGTGGCTCAGCATGTCCCTGGCTTATAACTATGGGGAACAAAGGAGACAATTTAAAAAGAAGATCCCTCTATACTTACATTTTCTTGCTCTTTTCCTTAAATCAGGTGGTAGTGGCCACTGCTGGAATCAAATGAACTTGTTTTCATAGCTGGAAGAGCAGGTTCCCACACTGCTCTCACTTTCAAAGTAGTTTATGTGTTAATACCTACTATAATATGACACTTGTCAAAGCCATTTGGATTGTCTTATGAATGAAACATTAGTCTTTCAGATTTTCATTCAGTCTTTCATTTCAGATTCTCAGTTTGAGAGTAGGGTGTTTTGGAGCCCATCATTTGACATATCTCTCCTGGAGAGATGCAAAGTGGTCTATGTCAATAAACTCTATATCCCTAACACACTCATCTGTGTCTTCCCACTGAGTTACTGTATGGCTTTTCTCACTGACTTTTTATGTTATAGTGTTTTCATACTTTAGTGTTTTCATCTCTTGTTTTCTCCAGGAACTGAGATGCATAGGTGGTGAATGAACCTGTATTAATTAAGCAAGAGACATATATTTGAAAATTATTTACATTTTTTCACATCATAGACTCTCTGATCTGCCTCAAATTCTTGTGTGAAGGAACAAACAAGCACTAAGCTTCTTGAACTTGCCTTTGGAAACCATGGTGGGTTGGTGCTTCTGCTCAGTATGCATTTCTGGGACTGAGTGGTTTTAAAGGATAGCATCTGTAGGACTGATAAGTAGGACTGCAGTTACTGCTTTCTGAATGCTGTTACTATGGATTGCTCAACAGTGTTGTGTGGATCACAGCCCAATACAGAAAAAGAAAGTCTCAAAGAAACCACTCTTCTCAGCCTAGTAAAATTTAGTTCTTTTCTTTCATTGCTTATATAAAATAATTGGGTATTCACCTCTTCTTTATCTTTAGAGAAAAGAGACAGATCTACTCACCTTTGAGATAAGTAGTGGGATAGCTTGCTTTTTGATTTGAGTTATGTAATTATGGAAAGATGTTCCTACACTATGCTCTTAGGAAGAAGGATGAAGCTGAGGAATCATGCGATTTTCTTCCATGGCCTGCCATTGTTCCTGTCTTAGATGTCCATATTGAGACACGATCACCCTCTGGCGATTCCTGTCTTTCCCTAGTGACCATTGAAATGGTCTTGCTGTTCAGTCCAAATTTGTAAATTGTTGAGTAGCTGAAAGACAATGAGATAAATCTCTGCTCAATCATATGAAACAATCTGTCCTAAAAGGGTTCAAGTGATTCATCTCATCTGGGAGCATTCACAAAAGACAGAGAAGATAAAACATTCCATAGAAGCATCTATTTTTTAATCATAATGACTGTGTTTCTGTATAGAGGTCTAAAGTTAGGTGAGATGGATCCCATGTGTAGCATCTGTCTCTGATGATCGTATTTGTTACAAAAATCAACATTCTATAAGAGTGAGTTGGCAATACCAAAGTCCATAGTGGCTTACAGAGGTTGAAAACATGGCCGAATATTATAATGAATCAGTATTTTCAGTATTCAGTAAGGTATTGCATAGCTTCCACAGCTTTCTTCACTTGTGTGAATGCAGATTTTTATATTTCTGGGAGAAAAGTGTTAAAATTTCTGGTAAGATTGTTTTAATCTCGCTTTTTATCTACTTTTTGAACAGGAATGAACTTTCTATAGAAAGTATTGGAAGCCTGGGGATACTTACCAGCCTGTGTCTCCTGTACTAGACTAATTGTGTATGTGTAAGAGATTTACACCTGCATAGCTGGAATTTTTGCAGGATTTCAGGACATACAACATCCTGTGGTTCATTGCTTGAAGCAGTAGGATGGTGGAGCGTTGCTGTGTTACACTGAAAGCAAAGAATGAGAAGTAACGTGAATATTCATAAGCAGTCTGTTTCTCCTTTGAATCATCATAGTCCCAGAGGTTCCAACAGCGACCATGTTGCTTTAAGCTGGTTTAGGGGAGTATGCAGCTGTTTCTTATAGTGATTCCTAGTAATTCTTTTATAGTATTTGATTTTTTGTGCCATGGTGATTCAGTTATGGAAGAAGCTTAGCAATATTCATTGGCACCCTCACCCCTTTTCTGTGTTTGCTAGAATGAAGTCATTGACATATGGGAACATTTATATGATTGTGTCAGACAAACTAGACTGAAAGCAACACACAGATGTCCAGTGTGTTAGATATGCAAATCCTTAGTGTAAATGTGGCTGTAAATGATGAAGCAATTAGAATAATGAACAGATGAAAAATGACCATATTAAAAATAACTGGAATCTGATCTTATTGCTTCTGGGAGAGTTTCTGTGAATTTCATTATTATCACAAAGACAGTGTAATTCTGTTTGAGTATAATTCATGGTAATTAGCACATTCAATGTTATTACCATGCTATGCATGAATGCATTTTTCTGTGCCTAAGTAGAACATTTAAACAGGTACTTTCTAAGAATTTATGACTTACATTAACTGTTATTTGGATATAGCGAAAGGAGGTTCCGGGTAACAGAAATTTTGGTTCATATTCTCAGTAAATTTAAAATGGTAACAATTGACCTAAAGATGTCTGATCAAAGTAAGAAAAGTAAAATTCTACCTTTCTTTTGTGTGTATGTTTTCACCAGTGGGAATTGTGTGCAGATACACAAGGTCTGATTCGGAACTGCTGAAGACTGTAGGGGTTTACCGCTGGCCAAGGCACAGCAGAGTTTGATCAGGTTTAATATGAAATGCATTTAATTACAGCAGAAGAGATTAATTTCTGTCTAGCAGACCCTAGACTGAACTTTTCTTTAAAACTTCCTCTGCAACCAACAGAGAGAAGTAGACTAGTCAGAGGCCTACTTTAGGTTAGCATGCCTCTGTGCTGCTGCTGAAGGAGATGCCCCCTCATGCCCTTTTTGTCCCATTGTTCCTTCTGAGTTTCTTTTATCAGCTACTAAAAGGAGCAGGGTCCGAGACCAGCATGCTACCCAGCTCCATGGAGGGGCGCAGGAGTATGGGGAATGTAGAAACATCCCTTTTGGTGTTAGTTCAGCTTTCTGTTGCATAATGCCTGGAATTAAACATACTGTTGTGCTGGACACAGCACTCCAGGTGCGACCTCACCAGTGTCAAATAGAGAGGAAGGATCACCTCCCTCTAATTGGTGGCAGTATTTTGTCTAATGCAGCTGAGTATAACATTGGTCTTCTTTTCATCAAGGGTACATTGCTGGCACATGTTCATCTGGTGTTCAGTAAGACCCCCAGATCTGATTCTGTCAAGTTGTTTTCCAGATGGGTGGCCCCCAGCATAAATTGGTATCTGAGGTTGTTCCTCTCCAGACATGAGACTTTGCATTTCACCTCACTGACCAAAAAAATTATCAAAATATTTTCAATATTTTGAAAAATAATTTTTTAAACTGTTGTAATCTTATTGTTATTACTTCTTAAGACCCATCAGGTCTCAAGAAGAAATCCATCCTTCTTTGCCCCATCAAGTTTTCTCCTCCTAGTCATNAAAAGCAATATAACCTTCATTGAGTCGAAGAGTATAGTTACAGTATTTTGTAGTAAGCACTGGTAGGCCCCCATGGGATAGGGGAGAAAATCAGAAGAGTAAAAGTGAGAATACTCATGGGTTAAGATAAAGACAGTTTAACAAGTGAAGTGAAAGCTACACACACAAGGAAAGCAGAATCAAGCATTCATTAACTACTTTCCATCTGCAGACCTCTGTCCAGGAAAGCAGGACTCCTTCACATGCAGCGGTTATTTGGGAAGACAAAATGCAATAAACCTAAATGTCTTGCCTTCCTTCTTCTTCCCCCTGAATGTATAGGGGGTATAGAATATCCCTTCGGTGAGTTTGAGTCAGCTTTTCCAGATCTGTCCCCTCACAATTTCTTTCCCATCCTCAGCCTATTTGTTGCAGGGTTGTGTGAAAAGCAGTCGCCCTTCACGCTGTGTAAGTACTGTTTTGTATTCAGCAGAAATCCAAAACATATCTCCATATCAGCTCATATGAAGAAGATTAACTCTACCCAGCCAAAGCTTATACAAGTATACTTGGTAGTTTAAAACAATGCTCATCTGTTCCTCATATTATTTATAATTCTAACCAGAGCAGAACTTAGCTTTCTGTCAACTGGTTTATGAGTACACCGTATGCTCTAGGGGTTTTCTCTGCTACAAATCTGAGATGCCACTCTAAAAATCTGGGTTCAAATTACTGACTAACCATTGTGAGTCTGCAGGAAAACCACGTTCCTTCCCATCACTTATCAGTCTATTCTGCTTTGAGTCTCAATTTATGATGAGAGAAGAAGGTGAGATGGCTAATGGGATTGCCTTCCTTCTGCTTTAACCCTTTCTCATATGAAGGCAGCTGAACTTGCCATTTATCAGTGGATGAAGTGGCAAAAATTGCAGTGTCATGATTTAGAATAAAGTGTCATTAGTTTTCATCTGTTTTACTGTAGTCTTTACTGGGGCAGTTCAGAGGGTGACTTGTAAGTATTTTAGCCATTGTTTTTTCCCTCTGCTGGAGTCAAGGTGGACTTCTGAGGTGTAAGTTTCATCAGCAACCCTGTTTTGTGATGTCTAAATGCAGGAATCGGAGCATTTCAATCTTAATTTAGCCCCTTGGAGTAGGGGTTTTGACTTATAGTGCATTTGTGTACAGTTCTGGAGCTCCCAGCACAGGAAGGACATGGAAGTGTTGGAGCAGGTCCAGAGAAGGGCCATGAAAATGATCAGAGGGCTGGAGCAGCTCTCCTATGAGGACAGGCTATAAGAGTTGGGGCTCTTCAGCCTGGAGAAGAGAAGGCTTCAAGGAGACCTTATAGTAGCCTTCCAGTATCTGAAGGGGGCCTACAGGAAGGCTGTTCTTTTTGCACTTAGCAAGAACAAGATGTAGTTGCAGGCACCAAGATTGTTTGCTGAAGGTGGCGAAAGAGGCAGTATGCTCATCTTTGCTTTGTGATTGTTTTCAACTTGCTTTGCAGGTGCTTGTCCCGTTATAATCTACTAACCTGACAT
>WBNM01023805.1:0-16220 GCA_013399055.1 Ramphastos sulfuratus
TATCAATCATGCTGAGCAGAGAATTCAGGGAACAACAAGCTTTACTCATGAAGGTGAAATAGGTATCCGGCGATGATCCTTTGCTGGAGTTCTCTGCTGCTCAGCTGCCTTCTGACGCTGCAAGCAATATCCAATAGTCTGGATCCACATGGTAGAAGTCCAGGGCGGGTGGAAAAGCTGCCAAAGCCAGAAGTGTCTCAAGACACAATTTCCACAAGACAGGGATTCATGGAAGCAATACTGCCTCAGCAGTGGCAGGAGAGAGCCAAACTGCTAGGGTGTCTCCAGTTTGCAGTAGCAACCAGGAAGTTGGCTGCTGTATGGTTGGAGAATAGCTGTGTCCAGGTGCCACTGTCAGCTCTCTCAAATGGATCCCAGGATTTGCAAATTTGCATAGAGCGGTGCAGAAGTGGGGAGAACTATCCTAAGGCAGGGACAGTGCAAAACCGAGAGCCGTGTAAAAACGGTAGGAGCCATCCTGTCTGTCAAGGCGGGAATTCTTTCATGGCAGGAACCTTGCGCCTTCTCCCTTGCTCTATTTATCCTCTTCTAGACAAAGTGTCCATTTGCCATTTTATACTGGGCAGGAAAACCCAGCCAGCCACCAGCCCGATTCCCAGCATGGGCTTCCACACGGGTCAGTATACATGTGGAAAGGCAACTTTTGCTGTTCCTTCTTCAAACCTGCAGGGCACGGGGAGGAAATCAGTTTTCGCACTTTCTTCTCCTACCCATTTAAACCATCAGGGCAGGGCAGGGGGAGGTGGAAGGAATTTGGAGTGCTCCAGAACACTCAGTAACTACTAATTTAAATGGAATGCATTTTTTAGTAATGAAGTTCTGGGGGGAAAAAAACCACCATTTTTTCTTACTGAATTAATTGAACCTAAAATTCTATGCTGCTGTTCTAAATTACTACAAAACCCATGACACCTGCTTTTCCATGCTTCTTGCAAAAAATCCTTTAATACATGGATCCAACAGGTTGATGTACTAGAACTTCCTGAAGTCTCTCCAAATTTCTTTGGATTTATTTGCTTTCTTTAGAGTACTGTTACAGATATGAATTATTGTGTGTTTCTCTGCTTATATAACTTCACTGATCTTTCAATTACACTCAGCAACTAGCTTATGGCAAAAGTGAAGCTCAGTAGAAATTTTGGATTAAGTAAATTATCTGTTTTTTTTTTAAAGGTTTAGTCAGGGAAAAGCAAGCAATAGTGGTCATCTTGTATAATTTGATGTAGCAGAATACACAACTCAAAATATAAGCCTACTTTTTAGACCTGTTTGTAAACAGATAGCTTCACATTAGAGTTAGCATCTCCTTCTCATTCATGTATAGGAGAAAAAAAAATCAAGATTGGTAGGTATGTAGCAAGCGCTCAACACTTTAATCCACAGTCTTTAAAACACATTCTGGTGAGTCTTGTCAGAAAGACTGGTGTTCATATTGCTTGAGGTCCCAGACGACTGGAAACTGGCCAATGTGATCCCCATCCACAAGAAGGGTCGGATGGAGGAACCTGGGAACTACAGGCCTGTCAACCTGACCTCAGTGCCAGGGAAAGTGATGGAGCAGATTATCTTAGGGGCAATGACTGCGCACCTGAGGGATGGCCAAGGGCTCAGGCCCAGCCAACATGGATTTAGGAAGGGCAGATCCTGCCTCTCCAACCTCATCTCCTTCTATGATCAGGTGACCCGCCTGGTGGATGTGGGGAGGCCTGTGGATGTGGTCTACCTGGACTTCAGCAAGGCCTTTGACACTGTCCCCCACAGCAAACTGCTGGCTAAGCTGTCAGCTCGTGGCTTGGATGGCAACACTCTGTGCTGGGTTAGGAACTGGCTGGAGGGCCGAGCCCAGAGAGTGGTGGTGAATGGTGCCACATCCAGCTGGAGGCCTGTCACTAGCGGTGTCCCCCAGGGATCAGTACTGGGCCCCATCCTCTTTAACATCTTCATTGATGATCTGGATGAGGGCATTGAGACAGTCATCAGCAAGTTTGCAGATGACACCAAGCTGGGGGCAGATGTTGGTGGGTTGGAGGGCAGAAGGGCTCTGCAGCAGGACCTCGAGCGCCTGGACAGATGGGCAGAGTCCAAGGGGATGGCTTTCAACAAATCCAAGTGCCGGGTGCTGCACTTTGGCCACAACAACCCCATGCAGAGCTACAGGCTGGGGTCGGAGTGGCTGGAGAGCAGCCAAACAGAAAGGGATCTGGGGGTGCTGATTGACACCCGCCTAAACATGAGCCAGCAGTGTGCCCAGGTGGCCAAGAAGGCCAATGGCATCCTGGCCTGCATCAGGAATAGTGTGGCCAGCAGGAGCAGGGAGGTCATTCTCCCCCTGTACTCTGCACTGGTTAGGCCACACCTTGAGTACTGTGTCCAGTTCTGGGCCCCTCAATTTAAGAAGGACATTGAGGTGCTTGAGCGTGTCCAGAGAAGGGCAACGAGGCTGGTGAGAGGCCTCGAGCACAAGCCCTATGAGGAGAGGCTGAGGGAGCTGGGATTGTTTAGCCTGGTGAAGAGGAGGCTCAGGGGAGACCTTATTGATGTCTACAACTACCTGAAGGGTGCTTGTGGCCAGCAGGAGGTTGCTTTCTTCTCTCAGGCAACCAGCACCAGAACAAGAGGACACAGTCTCAAGCTGTGCCAGGGGAAGTTTAGGCTCGAGGTGAGGAGAAAGTTCTTCACTGAGAGAGTCATTCACTACTGGAATGGGCTGCCCAGGGAGGTGGTGGAGTCACCGTCCCTGGAGGTGTTCAAGGCATGTTTGGACGTGGCACTTGGTGCCATGGTCTAGTCTCGAGGTCTGTGGTAATGGGTTGGACTTGATGATCTTTGAGGTCTCTTCCAACCTTGGTGATACTGTGGTACTGTGATATGTGTGTACCACACAACACGTGCATCAGGCTGTCAAGATAGGCTACACATAGCAACATTAGCTTATATCATAAGATTTTTTCCTTTTTCTTTAATACAACTTCATTTTCACGCTGTCAGGAAGATTATTATTTTCATCAGTTTTCAAAATAGTGATAAAAATTACAACGTTCAGGCAATTAATTAGTGTATATAACTTTATTGTTGCTCGATATGTTGCTGCCAATTTTCACTTGGTTTCGGTAACTATTTTGCAATTGTGCTTCCAGAAAGATGTTACTCTTTGAGAAAAAGTAGAATTTTTAGGGGGGGAAAAAGATTGCAATTAACCATAAATAGTTCACAAGTTCATTTCACTATAATGTTTATCCAGTGTCAGATTAGCAGAGCCCCTGTGCAGACCAGGTCAGGAAGTAATTGCTTTAAGGAAACATTAAAGGAAAAGAGAGTCAGCTCTCTCATTGAAAAGTATAAGGTGCAAAGAATGCCTGGGGCAAAGCTGGGGACTGACGCTTTTGTGACATATGCAGAGAATTCGGACCATGATACTTCCAGGATCGTCTAAATTAAACCAGGAAGTACTCTATTCCCTGGTGTGCTCCAGAACCATGAGGCTTACAGAGAAGACTTAATCTGAACACTAGCTCCCACTTTTTGAGAAGTAAAGCATGCATCTCTTTCTTTTTCCACCACTACGCTAAAGACTGCAGACTTATTGTAAATTTGTTGCCATCACCTAGACTTACGATTCATGTGCTGTATTACATGAATCATGCATGCTCATCGTCTGTGGTGGGTTGCCTTCAGCTATTTTTCAAATGCTGTCCCTTTGTCAAGTGTCATGTTCCCATGTGGGATGTAAACAGAGTATGTCAGTTCTTTTAATTCAAGCTTGTGCCACTTCAGGAGCAAAGGCAACTTCTTGGATTAGTCCAACTCCTTGCTTATGGAATTCTCTCATCAAGCATCGTGAGCACTGCTTCACAGCATGGCTGATGTGATATTCACCAGCTGATATTTGCAGAGTTTGTCTTGAGCATAAACGCTCCTTTTCAACTCTGCAGAGGAAGATGCCAGGGGATATTATTCCCTCTTAGTGCAGAGAGAGGTTAAAAAGACATTAAAGTCAAAGATTTCCCAAGCTATTAACTTGCCTGTAAAATGCAAGGGATTGAAAAGAACAAAGGAATGGAAACTACAAGAGTGAGAAATTGAAAATCTGCTGAGTGTTGTGGAAAAGCAATTCACCTCAAGGAAACGGTCTCACAGCCTAGTTGATTTTCTTGCCTTTTTGAAGGTTTTGTGTATCCTTTAATCAGAAAAAGATTCTAACTGTGGGTTTTGAAAATATTTATTTTTTTCCTAAGTATTGCAGCTGTTAACTGTGCGTGCTGTGAATGGTTAAACTGAAAATAATTGTACTCTCATTTTCACATGTATATGATAGTATAAAACAAATTAATAATAGGAGTCACCTTGTAGCTAAGTCGTAGACAATGAACCAAAGCATAGACTTCTAATCCACCCTGAAGCAGCAATAGTAAGTCAGTGTATGGAGCCTTTGGTGCTGCAGCTCGTTAGAACTGTACATCAAGCTGTCACCATCAGAAAGTTGAGCTGTGGCTCCCAGGGAGAAAGCACCATCTGTCAGTAGAACTGCACACACAGCAACCTGTAGCTGTACAATGAACAGGCAACTCAAGTTATTCTTCTTTCAGATCTTGCTCATCTGTTCTGTCTATATATTGAGAAATGGGGCAGGAATCCATTTTAAATGTCTGTAACTGTTTTAGTTTGGTTTTATTTGGTTCTTAGGATTTCTTAGTCAGAAAGAACCTTCTTTTTCTTTCTGAGTGTGGCATAGGGTGCATGGTTTCTGTGTCTGTAAAAGCTGGTTAATGGATGTGCTCCAGCAATGTATTGATATTTGTGCCTATAGAATCAATATTTATGAATGAGGCACCAAAAGAAACAGTATAAAAGAAACCCGAGCTGATGCTATCACCTCTTCTCACAGTGGAGTGCACTGCACCATTGTTGGCCAGATGTGATCTTCATTCTCTCAGACCTACTTCTGCCTTTTACAGGATGAACACCTTAAAGAATAAACTCTATGTGACAATTTATAACAGCAAAAGAAATCTGTGGGTTTCCCCTTGCCATCCAAGAGCTGATTAAAGTGCCACAAGCATTTGCAAGTGAAACTAATAGATATCTCTGGCCAAAGCATTATTAATTATGTCTCAGTTGGAGAGCTCTTTAGAAGAACAAAAAGACAGAGAAGCTTAGGAAGAAATTCACTGCATAATCTATTTCTGTCTGCAAACATTTTTGTCAAAACTAGAGTGTACACTTTGTACATTAAAAAGCACAAGATTTTGTTCAATTTGCAAAATGAGTGATATCAAGAGTTGTGAAGAAAATTTCTTGAAGAGTAAGTATATCCCAGCTGAGTTGTGTAACAAGACACTTCATTTCTTCAGGTAGAATTTCCTTTTCCACATTTTCAGGAGTTCTGTCTTTCTAGAACGACAAGACTTATGTAAACAATATGGAGAACAGTATTTCTCTTTAATTCCTTTGAATGATCAGCCAGAATCCGTTGCTCTTATAGCACATCAGTGCAGTCATCATTACATCACTGGAAATTCACCAAAGTAGCCTACAGCCAAATGTAGTCAGATGCTATTGTTTGGTCTGTCTGAAGGCTATGCATAGGATAGCTCTGCAACAATTTACTTTGCCTGCAGAAGAATTTCTCCTGATGAAAAAAAATCAAAGAAAATGTAGAAAACTCTCCATTGAAAGCTGTTGTGAACTCAGGCAACTGCCTTTGTATGATGATAAGAATGGGACAATGTAATAACATGTAGCTTTCCAAGAGCAGAACTCACCTGTGTTGATGAATCTACACAAAAACCTCTGCACTGTGTTGCTCTGAATGAGCCAGCACAGTGGGTGTGTGTTCTAGGTGTGGTCTCTGAAGGAAGCATCAAAGATTTTGATCCAGGTGAGGATTTATGGGAATGCTATTGAAACATAACAGTTGTAATGGGTTAAGGAACTATCCCTCCCACTATTTGAAGTTACCCAGACTAACTCAGACAGTTTGGAAGTAAGATGAAGCTATATTTACGGTACGGCAACATTCACAAGCATTTATATAGAATATATACAAGTATTGCCATGGTCTAGTCTTGAGGTCTGTGGTAGTGGGTTGGACTTGATGATCTTTGAGGTCTCTTCCAACCTTGCTATACTGTGATACTGTGATACTGTGATTTACAAGTATTTACAATTACATACAAGTTAGAAATAATACAGAAATCCCGGACAAAGCAAAACTGCCCAGAAGGGCTCAAAGTTACCCCCCTCTCTGTTTTGTCCCCCCTCTATCTCAGACGCAGACATATAAACAAAGGACAGCCTGAAGAAGAGAAGGCTTCGAGGAGACCTTATAGTAGCCTTCCAGTATCTGAAGGGGGCCTACAGGAAGGCTGGGGAGGGACTATTTATAAGATCTTGCAATGACAGGACTAGGGGCAATGGGTTTAAACTGGCAGAGGGGAGATTTAGACTGGATATTAAGAGGAAGTTCTTTACAGTGAGGGTGGTGAGGCACTGGAACAGGTTGCCCAGGGAGGTTGTGGCTGCTCCGTCCCTGGAGGTGTTCAAGGCCAGGTTGGACGAGNACCTACTAACCAAACCCCTTCTAATATATCCCAGAATGGCATTGGCCTTCCTGGCCACAAGAGCACACTGCTGGCTCATGGGCATCCTTCTATCCACCAGGACTACGAAATCATTCTTCCCTTCACTGCTCTCCAGCAGGTCAATCCCCAACCTATACTGATACATGGGGCTGTTCTTTCCCAGCTACATGACTTTACACTTAGCCCTGTTGAACTTCATTAAATTTCTCCCTGCCCAGCTCCCCAGCCTGTCTTAAGTCTCTCTGAATGGCAACTCTCTGGTGTGTCAGTCACTCCACCCAGCTTGGTGTCATCAGCAAACTTGCTGACAGTGCACTCCATGCCCTCATCCAGGTCATTAATGAATACATGGAAGATATTGAAGAGGTGAGATATTGAAGCAGATCAGGGTTAAAAAAGAAGCAATTAGATTGAACACAGACCAGACCAGACAGAGGAAGGAATAGGGCAATGTCCCAGGACAAAAGAGAGATTACATTGTTTATGTTTTGACTTTTTATCCCTCTCAGCAAACCAATAAATGATATAGACATCATCATTATTTTCCTTTCACAGCCACTTATCTAATCTTTCTCACTGAAATATTCCAATTAGCCTCAAACCAGCTCAACAGCAGACAGGCCATACAGGACGTGTATCACACAGACGTTTGGAGGACAAACCATTAGCTGAGCTTAACACTGAAACAGTGGCCACCGATGCTATCGAAACAGATTACCATGGATGACTCTTTGAGCAGTGTGTCTGTCTAGAAGGTCAGCATTACGAGAGGTGACCACACTGACTTAGGTGCTACAATTGTTTCTATTTTGTGCACAGAAGACAGCAGTGCTTGAGTGCAATACTTAAAAAAACTTTGATTCTTTTTTCTTCTATATCACCATGTCATCTGGCATCTTAAAATTGATTTCATTCGGAGGGTCTTGTCTGTTTACTAATTTTTTTTTTATTTTACTTCTGTCTCTGAAATGCAGGTGGTTCGACCGTACCAGACAATGTCCAATCCCATGAGTAAGTTGACAGTGCTCAACAGTATGCATTCTCATTTTATTTTGGCTGACAATGGCACTACTGGTAAATATGGAGCAGAAGTGAAACTTCGCAGACAGCTGGAAAAGCACATTTCACTTCAGAAGATAAATACGAGTGAGTAACATTTTGCTTGTATTGTTTTGTAATTGCAATTATATCAAAGACACTGTAGGCAGTATAGTCTACCTATTCTGGGAAGTAGTTCTACTGTCTAAAATTATACATGAGGTAATAAAAGCAAATAACGGTGAATAATTGTAATAAAAATTTATTTTAGAGTACTCTAAGAGCACAGCACAAATAGCTAAATTTGTTTCTGGCAAGTTTCAAACTTCAGGTTCATCCTAAAGTTCTTTACCCCCATCTCTTTAAAGCTATGTACAGTTCTTATCCCATTCCTTTTGCGAAGAATACTGTGGAATTACTAAAAACAGAAAAGAATTACAAAAAATAAGGGAGAGCTTTTTATGATAAAGACTTTGAGGTTTGGAAGACATGTATGTATCTAGATATATGTATTTCTACACCAAAGTGATTCTATGATTCTATACATTTCAATCACCTCTGAGTGGTGAGATGGACAGCTCTGGTGGATAGTGTCTGGACAACTCAAACAGTCCCAAAGCCATTTATAGTTAGAGGCAGAGAGAGTATCTCACAGGAGTGTTACTATATGTTTGCATTAGGTTTATTAGCTTTTCCTGTGCAGCTGTAATGAGCCACTGCCAGAGGCAGAATATGAAGTTAGATGGTCTTCTCACCTCATCTTTTACAATCATCATTGCACATCATTCCATCTCATGATCAGACTGAAGCCCCAGTTTTTCTCTTATTTTTTTAAAATCTTTTCTAATCATGTATCATTTTCCTACATTAAATGAAAAACAAATAGTCATCTGTGTAATCACTTCTGCTTGGATAAAATAAAAGAGAATATCTAAGTATTAGTATTATTATTTCTGTAGATGCTTAATTTAAAGGTGGAGTTTTTTAATATATATTTTTAATTTTTTTTTCACTTTTGTTTACAATCATTTAGCTTTTAGAAACTTCATGCTATAAAAGGAAAAAGAATAAGTTCTGTAAATTGAATCTCAGGCATACATAGGGAAGAACTCTTTCTTTGGGCATGAGCCAGGCAGGAACAAACAGCCATCCGTATTGTACCTCCATGAGATATCTCTAGGAAGAGAAGCAGAACTCATTTTTCTAAAGTGATCATATGCACAGCCTCTCTGCTTCTGCAAACGTTCAATTTTGAGGCCAGGAACAGTGACAAGTTTTGTCACTATTCCTAAAACTAAATTAGACCAGGAAACACATGTAGACTCTCAGACATCAGATGGCAATGAATTACAGGCCAGTCCAATGGGGTAAACATAAACTAGCATGTTGGTCATGCTTGATAAAGCTTTCTGTATGAGGAGTATAATCTGTGCTTAAATTAAAACAGTGCTTACACCTTTCAACACCACTACATGAACTAGGCACACTACAAGTCTGTTGTTTTTACAACCTCAGAGTATATATTGCTTTTCTCAGAGACCACTGCTTAAGTATGCACAAATATCCGTTTCCTTAGCAGCTGGAGGTAGCACGATCTAATCCTAGGTTGACAAGTAATAAAAACTCACATTGAACATATGTTTTAATAAAACTTCAGAAAACTGCAATAAATGTTTTTTGGGAGGGGGTTTTGTTGGGTTTTTTGGGGGGGGTTGGGGTTTTTTTGTTTGGTTGTTTTGGGGGTTTTTTTGGAGGCATGTATAAGAAAAAATGTGAACTTCTGCAGTTTCAGCACAACAGTACGATGGGGAAATCTTTATGCTAAAAAATAAATCTCTTTAGAGAGATTTAACTTAATTCAAATTTGAACAGAAGGTTTTTCTTTTGAAAAATGATTGATGGATGAACCTCCAGCTTTTGGCATTTCGAGTCAAATGCTTGCATGACCTCTTCAAACACCTATGAAAAATCAAGAATTTCCCCGCTCTGTTTTTTTCTCTGCAGCCCTGCCCTCATTCCAGGAGTATGTATCCTCTTCCCTTTTCTCTGTATGGTCTGTCTATCACTTAAGCTCTCTATCCCAAATCTCTCTTGTGTTACAAAATGTAAAATGACTTGTGTCTCACCACACTTGTCAACATAGAAGTGTCAAGAGAACAGTTAAGAAGGAAGGCTGCTTGTAAGATTTGTACATCTTGGTTCAGTGTCATCTAGAATGATTCTGCCATGTTTTGTTTCCCTTTGTTTTAAAAGAAGGTGACTGGGTCCTGCCCAGCCTGTAGTTAATAGAAAGGTGACCATACGGTGAGAGAAAGACCATCTGCCCTGTTGGTCTGCCAAACAGATGGCCTCTTTCTAATGCCTTTTCCTCAACACATTTCTAGCAGAACGGAGGAGATTCTCAGTCCTGTGTGTACAGGAGCACTGCTACAAAGTAGTCTTCATGTGAACAGGAGTACATGCAGGCATGCATGTAGACTCATGGAATGATAGAAATGTGGATTTTGAAAGAGACCTTTGAGATCGTAAAGTCCAGCTGCTGGCCCAGAGCTCACAATCCTACCACTACTGCTAAGACACCACATTCCTAAGCATCACATCCATGAGTCTTTTAAATACCTTCCAGAATAATGACTCCAGCACCTTCCTGGGCATCCAGTTGCATTGCCTGGTAACCCTTTCTGTGCAGAAATTTATCCTAATATACAACCTGAACCTCCCTGGAACCAGTACTATTCAATATGTTCATCAACGACCTGGATGAGGGCACAGAGTGCACTGTCAGCAAGTTTGACAGAAAACAGGGTAGAGCAGCTGACGCACTGGAGGGTTGTGCTGCCATTCAGAGAGACTCAGACTGGAGAGTTGGNCTGGCAGGGGGTTTGGGCTAGATGATCTTTCGATTTCTCTTCCAACCCCCAACATTTTGTGATTCTGTGATTCTGTGAACAGTCAAGTTCAAGATCTTGTTGCAATCCTTTCCCAAGAACAAACACAGAAAAATTGCAATTTTTTCCAAGATTTTTCGAGGTTGTACTTAATTCTTCCCAAAATCACACAAGTCTCATTTGTCACTGAGCCTTGAAATAGCATGCTGTTTTAAAAACTTTAGACTAATTGACTATCTTTGCAAGGATAACTAGAAGTTATTAGGCACTCATCTTCAAGAGGTAATTTGCCATTATATTACAGGATCACAGGATCACAGGATGTCAGGGGTTGGAAGGGACCCGAAGAGATCAAGTCCAACCCCTCTACCAGAGCAGGACCATAAAATCTAGCTCAGGTTACAGAGGAACACATTCAGATGGGCCTTGAAAGTCTCCAGAGAAGGAGACTCCACAACATGTCTGGGGAGCCTGTTCCAGTGGTCTGTGACCCTTACAGTGAAGAAGTTCCCTCTTGTGTTGAGATGGAACCTTCTGTGCTGCAGCTTGCATCCATTGCTCCTTGTCCTATCACAGGGAGCAAGTAAGAAGAGCAATACTGTAGACCCTAGCATTTGCTCTTTTTCTAAAATTCATATGTGTCACTCCAGCGTCTCTCATCTACAGCTTCCTTGATTAAAGTAATTCTAAAGTCTTCTGTTTCAACACTCAATTTTATTCAGAAGGAATAGAGATAAATGTATCTTCTAAAATGTGGAAACATTCTTTTCTTTCTAGAATCCCATACACAGTGCATTTCCTTCTCCTCCGATGCTTGGAAAATCTTCTGCAGATTGTAGATTTTTCATTCCCTTTGCAAGTGATTTTTCCCAAATATTGTATACTTACACGTTATTTCCATTGGGTCACAATGGTGCAAATAAATGTTTCCAAAGAAACTACTTGAAATAGAAGAGAAGAAGAATAGAAGAGTGCTTTAGATTGAAAGAGACCTTTAAAGGTTATCTAGCCCAAGCCCCATTCAGTCAGCATGGATATCTTCAACTAGAGCAGGTTGCTCAGAACCCCAAACAACCTAACCTGGAACATTTACAGGGATGGAGTATCAGCCTCCTCTCTGGACAACCTGGGCCAGTGTTTCACCATGCTCAGTGTAAAACATCTCTCCCTTCTCTATAGTCTGAATCTCTGCAAGGCATTTGACACAGTCTCCCACATCCTACTTGCCAAGATGGAGAGATATGTGTTTGATGGGTGGACTGCTCAGTGGGTAAGGAATTGGCTGGATGGTCATATCCAGAAGGTAGTAGCTAATGTCTCCAAGTCCAGATGGAGAGCAGTGGCAAGTGGTGTCCCTTAGGGGTCCGTACTGGGATCTGTACCATTTGGTATTTTTATCAATGATAGAGACAGTGGGATCGAGTGACATATTCCAGTTCAATAAACAATGGGGTACTTTTAGGTGTAAATGGTAGATAAGATAAATGGAAGTGTGAATGGAAGGAATGCAGGTGTAGGTCTGATTTAATTAACCAATGTAATTACTATGCCTGGGGATTGAAGGGTGTAATCTGACGACTGTAGATTGCCGTGTGAATAGAACTGGAAGTGTATACAAGAAAAATAAATTGTGCAAATAAATGTCTTCACGGGGGCGGGGGGAGGGATATGCAGGGGAAGTGTGTGAAGCCTTCGGAAAGCCAAATGTGGACTAGAGATCAGAAGGTATTAATCTGCATGCACCAGGCTGTTCTGGAACAGGCATGCTGTGTTGCAAGATTTTGAAGAACAAGACATACATTTATGTTGGAGCTAAATCTCCATCTATGTTGAAGTTGCCACGACAGATGTGTGTAGTGAGCCTCAACAGTTTATAATCTCCCACTCTTCTTCTGCAACACCAGCACATTAAGGGTTGTCTGTATTGTCCTCTGTTCTTCATGAAAACAATAGAAAATCAAATGTATCCTGCAGTTTCATGAAAGTCCAGTGCCTTTTCCTCTTTCCTAGAAACTCTAGAGCTTCCAATTGTTTTCAGGTTTATTTCTCTCAAAAAAAAAAAAATTAAAAAATCAAACTTCTGTGTGTTTTGCCCAAGAAACACTGCAGTGCTCAGTCAGTTCCATGCACTGAAACATATCGTTATTTCTTAGAATCCTACCTCAGATCAAATTGTGCAGGTCCAGTTTACCTTGTGATATCCTTACTCTTCTTCTGATTCTTCCATTTCTGGAAGAACTGTCACATAGACCACGTAGGGTTTTATGTGAAATTTTATGATACTTTATCAATCTGCATTTTATTGTTCCTATTTTAAACATGTTTGGTGGTGAGCGTTTGCTCTAACTCTACAGTAGGCTATTTGGAAACAGACCACAAGCTTTATAATCTTTGTCCTTGTATTTAATCTTTCTTCTTTATAGAGAATGTAGTTCAGTTTTGGTAAGCCTATCAGAAAAAAGTTACCTCTGAGTGAGAAATTAATGGAAACATTTGAGTGATTTTATTGGGTAGAGAAGGAAATTTGGACATGGTAATATGTCGACAGTATCTGTTCATGTGACCCGTGGACTTCCCTTTGTCATCCTATGCCTGAGCATATATGAAAGGGGCTGGGAAGGCAAAGGGACGTTCAACTGTCATCACTGGCATCTTTTCTGACCATTGCACCATCATCAAATACATTGGAATTCTCATTTGTTTCAGGTTTTTCCTTCATAGTCTGTGCATCCCTAGACACATTTTCATAACTACACAGCTAGTAATATGCAGGTACAGACTTCTTTCTAAGAGAGAAAACCTGCTGCAAGTTTGACTCTTGTGAAATCTGTGCAGATCTCAGAACTGTTTGAAGCTTGTCTCCTTTCAGGTTGTGTCAGAGGCCAGCAACTTGGGCCTATTTCGTCAAAAATAAGATGTTTGTGGATTCAGCAGATGAGGAAGTATATGCAGGTGAAAAAATGTTATTGAAGCACTGATAAATACCTAATTGACTGAGTGCCAATGGATCCATAAAATTCTTTCATGGACTTGACTGTCAGGAAATACGTTTGTTGGAAACATATATGTTTCCATTTGATTGATATGCAAGCAAAGGAACACAGGTCATGTCATCTTTGTAATGTAATGTTCATTAAATTTGTTATAAAAATCAGAACAAAACCGTCAAACTAAGAAACAGATTATTTTGGGGTGAATCCTTTATAGGAAAATTTCTGCAGTTCTGTATCTCACACATTGTAGTTTTCTAGAACAGATGAGGAAGAAGGGATCATTTTTCTGAGATGATATGGTGTCCGACATGAGAAGTATGCACGATACTCAATAAGTGTGCAAAATTCCATGGTAACTTTCTGAAGTACTGGATACAGTGTGGCGGTGCTCATCACCAAAGGGAACCACGGAAAGTACCAAGGAAGATTGGACAGAATGTGAATTTTACTGAAATTGTAGTTTCTCTTGGGTCTCTCACATTGCTATCTAAAGCCAATGAGTTCCATGAAGAGCAAAATCAGTTAGGTCCAGTAACACTGGCCTAAGAAAGAGGATGGATTTGACAAGCGACAGGACAGATAGGGTAAGTTTTGACTGAAATCCATGATGAACCCTGTGTGCAAGTCTTGAACTTGAGGTGCCAGCTTTGAACAATGTATTTTCATCCTGTAAAAAGTAACCAAACAAGTTGCTACTGGCCTGTGGGGCTTACGAATCACAAGGATTAGGCTTTTCCCCACTCTGTAAGCTTTGTCCTTTTCCACAGACAGGTGGTGTAATCAAAAGAAGTTTTTTATTACTACTGTCCTTGATGTCCTTCGGAGAAGTTTTTCATTTCAGTCCATTATTAAATGAAGATAAGTTCTGGGTATCAGTTCCACAGATTTATCTGCCAGTATCACATATGATAGGATAACAGATAGGTAGATTTAGACAGATACAGAAGGAACAATGAGAGAATGAAAATTAAAATGGGCAGGATAGAAAGGAGAACAGGTTGGGAAAAATAAACTGTGATGATGAACAAAATAAAATTTATAACAATGATTTGAAAATGCAGTTGAGAAGCATGAAAAAGAAAAAAGGAAGTTAGAGGAAGTGAGGTTCAATGAGCCTGTGGCAGGAGACAAGTGAAAAAATAAATTGGAAAGCAAAAATTAGTCCAGTGACTGTGAGCTTTCCTTAACTATAGTGGTTCTGTATCATTCTGTCACATATAATCCTTCAATTCTGTGAATATGAGAAAGACAGCAAATATTCTTAGCGTTTGTTGTGTAGGTTTACCAGGTCATTCTGGTTTATCTAGTGATAGGGTATATAATGAGCCTTCAAATATGTGAAAGTTCCACTTAATTTACAAAAATAAAAAATTGTTAAAAGTTTGTCTTTTAGGGTTGTGGGGTTTTGTTTATTTGTTTGTTTGGTTTGGTTTTGGTTTGGTTTGGTTTGGGTTTTTAATCTGTAAGTTCCTTTGCTTTTATTACTAAACATTTTTGTCGAGGATTAAAAAAAAATCTCTCTCACCTTTGCTGTATCTGGAATAAGTAGTAACCACTCCTGCTCTGGAAAAGACACTGGAGATAAGGAGTGAAGAAAGGTGAGAGCTGACTCTAAGAAGTGCAATTGTATGAAAGTTTGAGCTGGTTACGGGATCTGGGTGATGATCATACCTCTCTTGGTAGGAAGACCCAGCATCTGGGGCTTCATCCTCCTGTGAAGGCAAGCTACATTCCCCCTTTTCCAGACAAATTCACTTAGTTAATAGGTAATACTATGATTGTTATAGTAGTAAGTTTACTGCAACTGTAATTTGCAGAGCTGTGTTACCAGATGATCTCATGTATTTGATATTAATATTTTTGATAAAATTGTTTGATACAGATCAGGGAGGTGTTTCCAAATTGTCCTGAAGGCTGAAAACCATGGATGAAAAAAATCCAGAACAAAACAAGCTGTCATTGTATTTCAGTGTAACCTAGTAAGAAGGATCTATATTGTGTCAGGATGTTCTCTGTTATCACTTAGCCTTTCTGAGCCAATTGAGACCACAGGAAGGACCACACAGGTGTCCAGAGATTAAGTAGACACGTTTGTGTAGCAATTTTTTTTAAGACTGTTGTAAAACCATTACTGTTACGAATATAGTTGTGTAGCACTTATGGAGTGATTAGGCAGACCTCAATAATAACCAAAGAGCAGTATCTGTTTGCTCTATATTACTATAAGGCAAATACTATTTCAGAAGTTAAAAATTACTTTCTTCAAACCTTCTAGCTCAAACTGAGTGGACTTTTCCTTACTATAATTCTAGACCATATTTAATTGCTTATCAATTCCATGCAAATGATATCCAAGTGCTATGCTAATGCTTAAACCAAGATGCTTCTGAAAGCCACTGGTTTTACATGGTCATTATGATGCTGCATACTCTGCCAGTAATAAAGGAATGGCCTGAGAGTAGGACTTTTAAGTTAAGACATCTAGAGCTAAGAACTTTCCCTAGTTTTCTGTAACTTTCCAGAACCTCTGAATTCCACCATCAGTTTCAAGATACTATAAACCTCAAAATGTGGGGAAAAAAGAAAAAAAAAAACCAAAAAACCAGAAAGAAATACTACTTTACCCCATTTCAAATATGCCGATTAATATTTGTGGATTTCTGCTCAAAAATTATGTTTCATCTCATAGAATCATAGAA
>WBNM01023806.1:0-13372 GCA_013399055.1 Ramphastos sulfuratus
TTTTTTTTTTATTTTGGTGGTGAGCTTCACTTTTTCAATGTGATTTGAACACTTCCTTCTGTGATTCTATGTTATCATTTCTATAGGGGGAGAACCAGGAGCCTTGGGCTGGAACTATTGAAGTGTCTGGTGAATATCAAATATCAGATCATTGTCAAGAGTTCTTAGCACTACCCAGCATTTCATCTATCCAAAGCATCACTTGCATTAACTCCAAATACAGGGGCTCTTCAGCCTGGAGAACAGTCAGTTGAAATGGTGGTAAGCACCCTGGTCCAGCATTTCATGGTAGATATTGAGAAGTGGGGGGACATTTAACATTAAACCATTACCCACAGCCAGGCTGCTGCAGGAGGGCAGAGCCCTCTGCTGAGCTGTTCCCAAGTGTCCCTCGTGGAGCAGAAAACAAGCGGTGATCAGCTGCAAACAGTTGAGCTCAGCCAATGTGCCCACCCCAGTAACAATCCCCAGCAAACCCTCAGCAGGCTGCAGCGTTTAGGGGTCTCACCAATTGAGATGCAGACCAGTCCTGGTAGGCTGCAGAGGCACCTCCGGGCAGCTGTTCAGCTTTCTTAATTGTCTAAACACACGAACAGAAGTGCTGGAACTCACAGCATGTTTTCACATCATTAAGCATTGTTCGAGTTTGTTCCAGCTGCTAGCAACTGGTTGCCTCTTTTATTTTCTTCTAAGCAGGGACCTGATGCTGCCTTGCCCTCCTTAAATGTTAACTCTGCATCCTGCAGTCTAATCTTATTATTGTTTACGCAATCCCTTGCTTTACTTATTATTTAATGCCAACCTTTGGGAGAAAAAAAACCAAACCACAACCCAGCCTAAATCTCCCTGCACTACTCTGACTGTGGCTAAGGCTCCTTTGCAAACAAGCAGAACACACAGAATAAAGTGGTGACGTTGGGCAGGCAATCACTGTCCCTTTGCTTCCTTTGCCTTTCAGTTTGGAAGAGCAGCAACATTCTGTTTTAACATAACTTCATAAGCCTGCTAATTAAAACAACAAAAAGCATGACACTGTCTCCTAGCTATGCTCCTCAGCAATGTAGGAGCTGGTAGCATAAGGACATTGGCACCCATGGGAAGGAGATGGTGGGGAGAGGAGGACTGACTTTTCAAAGTGGCCTTGGAGCTGCTTGCCGTGAGCCACAAGAAGAATGAGAGATTTGGTCTCTCTAAGGAGATTTTGGAAGGAAGTGGATTTTGCTGATTCTTTTCAAGTCTGCCTTTCTGCCCCTTCCTCTTACAGCTTTCCCATTCTCCTCTTCTGTTTCTTTTCCCTTCCCTCAGCACTGAGCCCTGCCTGCTCTTGCCCAGCCTGCCTGTGTGCCCTGCTCAGCTGCCCTTTTTGCCTCCTGCAGCCTAAGCAGAGCCCAGGTACAGCCTGCCACCTGGTAACAAATGTTTTTTGGCATCTCTAAGTAGGACAAGCTTTATTAAGACAGAAAAGGGAACAATCACTTCCTAAAACTTCTTGAAATGCTAAAATAAGAAGTAACTCCTTCAACACTCCAGGCTTCTGCTTATTTAGCCTGCACTGCTATGTGTTTACAGGACCCTCTGTTTTTTTAAGGACAGTACTTGAAGGCCAGATTGAGGCACAAGTGTGTTGTTCTTTAGGGACTCCTGAACTGAGGAGGACAGACTGAGAGAGTTGGGGCTCTTCAGCCTGGAGAAAAGAAGGCTTCCAGGAGACCTTAGAGTAGCCTTCCAGTATCTGAAGGGGTCCTACAGGAAGGCTGGGGAGGAACTATTTATAAGATCTTGCAATGACAGGACAAGGGGCAATGGGTTTAAACTGGCAGAGGGAAGATTTAGACTGGATGTTAGGAGGAAGTTCTTTCCAGTGAGGGTGGTGAGACACTGGCACAGGTTGCCCAGGGAGGTTGTGGCTGCTCCCTCCCTGGAGGGGTTCAAGGCCAGGGTGGAGGAGGCCTTGAGTGACCTGTGCTAGTGGGAGGTGTCCCTGCCTATGGCAGGGGGTTGGAACTAGATGATCCTTGAGGCCTCCTTCCAACCTTACCATTCTATGATTCTATGATTCTATGAACTGTGCAGAATGTTCCTTCAGACAGAAATGGCTCCTCTAATGCATGAAAAGTTTTGCATCTCCGTGGCAAAGCAGCAATATCATTGATTAACCCAATTTACATTCAAACCACTCTCATTTTATTCTTGCTGCTGAAGCTGCTTATTGTTGCTCCTTTGTCAGACCAGACAAATTGGCTGTGGTTGATACACCTGGCCAGGGCTGTGACAGCCTGGGTATCTGCTGAAGGGCTCTAGCATTGGGACTCTCCTCAAGTTGCAATGTCAGCACGTGTAGAGGCAGCCCTTTGTGTCCCATTTTTTTGTTAGGAGGCTTCCCAATTCAGAGCTGCTCTGGATGGTCAGGACCTTGGATCTGTGTATGAGCACCTTGGGACAGTGGGTTTGAATGGATGGCTGGATGGAGGTTTTCTTCAGTACCTCTGCAGCAGGGAGCTCAGAGCTATCCCAAATAAGGCTTTGAAAATCCCAGAGGCTGAGTAGGTCAGGAAATACCTTACCATGCCCAGGCAGATCCAGGGCTCCCACTGGGATGAAAGTACACCTGATTTTGTTTTGTCCAGCCCAAGCCAGGCCATGCTGATGTAGGGAAGACTGAATGGTTCAAACTGCAAGCTGTGGCCTCTGCCCTGAGCCTATGGTTCCTACTATAAATAACATCCATCTTTTCTCTATTATTTCTTGCTGCATGCATCAAATACCAAATTCATATGAGATGGTTACTGAAGGTGTCAGTATTTTTCTCTTCCATATTTCAATTCTCTCTGTCCTCAGAGGCAGCGAAGGAATAAGGCAGAGGAAGAAGTTCTTCATCATGAGGGTAGGGAGACACTGGAACAGGTTGCTCAGGGAGGTGATGGAAGGCTCATCCCTGGAAGTTTTAAAGGCCAGGCTGGATGTAGCTCTGAGCAAACTTATCTAGTGTGAGGTGTCCCTGCCTGTGGCAGGAAGGTTGGAGCTTAGATGATCCCTGAGGTCCCTTCCAGCCCTGACAATTCTATGATGCTATAATTCTATGAATCTCACAAAATAAATATTATGAGTTACTCTTGAGATTCTTTCCTTTAGTTACTTTCCAGCAAGAAGTGTCCACACCTTACTGTATCCCAGTCATTTGCCTGCCTGTAACAAACTCCTGAACTCAGAATTGGAAACACAGAGAAGTGTTCACATTGAGTAATGGAGTAAATGGTGAGGGAAGCTACCAGTGCAAAGCTTAGTTTGAACTTCCAGTCCATAAAGTCTCATCAGTAGGGGAAGTCTTGTGCAACAGATAAGGCTCCCTTGGTGTGTGAATTTCTTACTGTCCCCTTCCCTAACATTTGAAATTACCTCTGATGCCTGAGATGTAAACTTGGAGAAGTTTATGCTATTTGCCAGCCTTTCAAGCAGACACATTGTCTAGAAGCTGTTCTGCTTTCTAAATCAAATTCCAGCCTAATTGAGCGGCTGAAGAGGTTCTGCATCCGCCAGATGACGTACACAAACCACAGCATGTTGTCAGTAATGACATCCAAGCTGCACTGTTCTCTTGTTTAGCCTGGGAGAGCTGCAATACTCTTTCACAGGCCAGAGGACCAGATGGGAGCAAAATGAGGAATGAGGTAGATGGAAGCCAGGAAAAAGCTGCACACACCAACTGGGGAAACCTGGTGGAGAGTTCTCTCTCAAAGACAGGGCAGGGATGTGTCTCTCTGTCTTCACAGCATCCCTCTGCTAAGTTTTCCCTTTGGCTTATGCATCTCATTTACACTGTGGCACCTTGTTCCATGTCTAGACTCTTGAGAGCGGCCAAGCAGAAGGCAATGAGTGAGGACACACACCTGAAATGTTGGTAAGGAGCTCACTTGATTCCAGTTTCCTCATCAGCAAAACAATTAGTGGCTGGCTCCACATAGTGGTTTCTCATGTAAACTCCACTGAGTAGGAGTTTGGGATTTTCTCTCTCAAAATAGCATTGTGTTCCTTTTCCAGTGAGGTGCCATTTGCAAGCCTGATTCAGTCTTGCAGCCTTTGCCTCTGCAGAGCCTCTGAACAGCAGGACAGTGAAAGCTGGCAGGAGACCTTCTGGACACTGCCAGTGATGCATTTGTGGCTGAAGCTGATTAGGGATTGAAAAATGGTTGTGTTCTCATGCACGTCACTGACTGTGCCCTATCCAATCAACCAGACTATGGCTGGGTGATAGGTTGGGCTGGATGAGCTTGGAGGTTTCTTCCAACCTGGTTGATTCTATGATTCTGTGCTGTTGAGATGTGGCCACTACCAGACCTTTTAAGGTGCTACAATGCCAGAGATACTCCTGTGAAGCCTCTTTCCATCCAACCTATTCCATCGTTCAACTTACTTTTAACAAAATGAGACTTTTTTTTTAAGCAGAGGACTAAAAGAAGAAGGAAAAGGAACATGTCCTTTCTATTGCCAGCTTCCAGCTTTGCAGGTGACCTTTTTTCCCCTGCACAGCACCTTCCTGCTGCTTAGCCAAAGCCTGAGCTGCTGACAGGGCTGTAGCACAGCACTCTGTGTAGCTTGCTAGAGCTGAAACCCTGAGCTTCAGAAGAATCCTCTGGCAAAGGAAAAAGGCCAAAGGCACTTTCAGATCTTGCTGTTTGTTTCTGTTTCTGCTTCTACAAAGCCCTTGCCAATATCTATTTGCCCATCTGAAAGGGAGGATTAATTTTTGGCACAGAGTATTTTTAAAGCTATGACATCTGGCAAAAATATCTCATTGTGGAAGAAGCTGTGGTGAAGGAGATGTGGCCCCTCAATTTTCACTGATTTTCAACAGGACTACTCCATCCAGAAGCTGGTCTGACTTGCTCTCAAAAGAGAAAGAAAGGCAAGGTTCAGTACAGTGCAGACCTCACACCCTAATTACATCCTTTCAATTAATTAAAGCAGAGCCTACACAGACCCCACAAACCAAAACTAATTTCATCTAGGTATTGCAAGAGGTATGGCTAGAGTTTAGGATGATGTTGCCAGAAGCAGCTAGGACACCTGTGTGTTTTTTATTTAGTGTTTGGTCCTCAGATCTATGCTAAATTGTGTAAGAAAGTCTTAATATAGAATCATAGAATGGTAAGGTTGGAAGGGACCTCAAGGATCATCCAGCTCCAACCCCCTGCCATAGGCAGGGACACCTCCCACTAGAACAGGTCACTCAAGGCCTCATCCAACCTGGCCTTGAACACCTCCAGGGAGGGAGCAGCCACAACCTCCCTGGGNAAGCACTGCAGCAGGTGGATTGCAGCCAGGAACCCACACAGCCCTCAGCAGCAGTTGTGTGTGCAGTGTCTATGTGAAAAGCTGGACTTGCTGCAGTCACCAAGCAGACCAGTCATGAGGGACATTGCTTTGTGGTAGCTTAAACTCCCCATGCTGCTGTTGAAAACCTGCCCCAGCAACACACAACTTAGGCAGCACCACTGAGTCGCAGAATCAGTCAGGCTGGAAAAGACCTTCAAGATCATCAAGTCCAACCTACGGCCAACATTATCTAATCAACTAAACCATGGCACTAAGCAGCACATCCAGTCTCTTTAAATAGCTCCAGGGATGGTGACTCCACCACCTCCCTGAGCAGCTCATTCCAATGCCAATCACTCTTGCTGTGAAGAACTTCTTCCTAACATCCAGCCTGGCACAACTCGAGACTGTGTCCCCTGGTTCTGTTGCTGGTTGCCTGAGAGAAGAGGCCAACCCCCACCTGGCCACAACCTCCTTTCAGGTAGTTGCAGACAGCAATGAGGTCCCTCCCTGAGCCTTCTCTTCTCCAGGCTAAACAACTCCAGCTCCCTCAGCCACTCCTCCTAGGGCTGTGCCCAATAGGTCAGTGGGGACTGTCCTGTCCTCCTGTTGCTCAAGCTCCAAGGTAGACAAGGTCTTTGAGCCAACTACTTCACACCAACCCACCTGGGACAGATTTTCCCCTGCCACTTTTTTCCCCTGCCACCTTTCCCCCCCCTCCTTTGCTATATAGGCCTTCTTTTGAAATTCTCAGGGCTGTTGTGACATTGTGCAAGCACACAGTTAATGTTAGATCAGCTGTGCCTTGCACTGGCAGCAAAGGAAAGCCACTGCTGTAAAACAGCTCTGCACTCTGCTTGCCTTCCAACATTGCTGAGAGCCTTTGCCACTTTGCACTTAGTGGTGATGCTTCCAGATGTGTGCTGCCAACGCAGCAGTGAAAGGTTTAGCTCTGACAAAAGGGCTGCATTCCGATCAGCTTGCACAGGGAGCCATGCAGTTGTGTCAGTAAAGCAACCAAAATAAGCCCTCTGCTCAGAGTGCCCATGTTAGCAAGGACATCCAAGCATCCACCTGCACAGAGACAGTGCTCCAAATAACTCAGAATTTGGGTTAAAGCTGCAATTAAAAATGTAGATGTTGAGTCTCTTTCTTCCTCTGAAATGCCAGGTTGGCAGTATGACTGGACCTGAGGGCAGACAAAATGCTCCTTTGATGAAGGATCTATCCTTGGCTGTGTGACAGACCCTCTGGGGAGCCTGCTACAAGTCATTTCAGGCAACACTTTCCATAGCAGTTTGCCCTGGCTTGGGTCTACTCACTGTCACTGGCTTCCACTTGCACAGGAATAAACCATTTCTAGGTACCTGGGAAGCCTGCACTTAACCCTCCTGTAAGCCTGACTGGAGCTTTGAGCCTGCCATGTTTCTGTAAAGCTACTTTCCCTTTCTTTTTCCCTCCATAGCACACACGTGGCACAGATGTGAAGATGTGGGATCCCATCCACATACCTCTTTTGAAGCTAAACTTGATGTTTGCAAAGCATCGAGGTCCTCCCTTATGTAAGTCTGAGGCACCACTAGCAGCTGGGAGCTTCTTTGGCTGCAGACCTATCAAAATAGTGTAGAAAGATAGGGTGAGCTGATGCACACTTAGGGAGATGCATACCTCTGCTGAGTTTTTACCCACTGCCTCTTTTATCTTGGTCAGTCCTGTTCCATTAAAGAATCACAGAATTTAGAGGTTGGAAGGGACTTCCAGAGACCACCCAGTCCAACCTCCCTGCCAAGGTAGGATCATCCAGGGTAGTCCACACAGAAATGCATCCAAGTGGGTTTGCAAAGTCTCTGGAGAAGGAGACTCCACAACCTCTCTGGGCAGCCTGCTCCAGGGCTCTGTCACTCTCACCCTCACTACAAAGGAGTTTCTCCTCACATTGAGGTGAAACTTTCTCTGTTCCAGTTTGTATCCATTGCTCCTTGGCTTATTGCTGCTGACCACTGAAAAAAGTTTGGCCTCAGCCACTGCACACCCACCCCTCAGATATTTGTACACATTGATCAGATCTCCTCTCAGCCTTCTCTTCTCCAGACTAAGCAGCCCCAGGGCTCTCGGTCTGTCTTCCTAGGGGAGATGTTCAAGTGCCCCAATCATCCTCATGGACTCTTTCCTGGTGTTTTGCCTGTTGCTGCCAGCTAAACCAAGTGCTGCACTGAAATACACTCTGCCATCCAGAAAGCTTAGGGCCAGCCTTGGTCACTCTGCTGGCCAGTGCTTCAGGGAAAACTGGCCACATAACTCATCAAATGAACTGAGTCATTCCCCATGTACTTCCTAGAAGGATTATGACCAATGGTAATTGCTTATAATGAGCAGACACCTATCTTTTCCAAAAGATTAACCTCCACTGCATGGGGATGAAGTCATCTGTACAGGTTGATCTCATGCCCCTACTTAGAGTCATGGAATGGTAATGTTGGAAGGGACCTCAAGGATCATCTAGTTCCACCCCCCTGCCATAGGCAGGGACACCTCCCACTAGCACCGGTCACTCAAGGCCTCCTCCAACCTGGCCTTGAACCCCTCCAAGGAGGGAGCAGCCACAACCTCCCTGGGCAACCTGTGCCAGTGTCTCACCACCCTCACTGTAAAGAACTTGCTCCTAACGCCCAGTCTAAATCTTCCCTCTGCCAGTTCAAACCCATTGCCCCTTGTCCTGGCATTGCAAGACCTTGTCAATAGTCCCTCCTCAGCCTTCCTGTAGCCCCCTTCGGATATTGGAAGGCTACTCTAAGGTCTCCTCGAAGCCTTCTCCAGGCTGAAGAGCCATGGAGAGCTGCTTATGGCCAGCTCAATTTGCAGATGAATCTCCTTTCTCAGACAAAGCTCATAAACTGCCTAACTCTTATCTGTATTTCTAAAGCCTCAGTGGTTTTGCTAAGCAGATAACCAGCTGCAGTAAAAGGTTATTTTGTGTGCAGAATGGAAAGGACAACAGGCTTGATAGCCCTCAGAGCAGGGAGAGGACTCTGCTAGCAAGGAAGGAAGCTGCTCAGAGAGGAAAGGTTCCTCTGTACCATCAGAAAGGCCACTGCACGAATACGGAAGGATTGCAACCCCCGACCTTGTGGGAGGGATGAAACAGCGCACACCCTAGCTTGTTCTGGCCACCCTTCCTCCTCCCCTAGTACATGTAGGGATAAAAGTTCTTTGATGCACCCATACTCAGCAGGAATCTCTGTTGACATAAACTATGAAGGTTGGCATAGCTTCTGAAGCTTCTGATGTCCTTCCTGAGGTGCTGAAAGCCAGCAGCTACCACGTGCTGGCATCTCACTGCCATCCCTTCTGCAGAGCAGAGGCTGGGGCACAGCTCTTGGTGTGCTTTGCTTTTGCAGCCCTCCATGGCACTCACAGCTGGTTTGCTGCAGAGGAATCACAGAGTCATAGAATGGTTTAGGTTGGAAGGGACCTCAAATCTCATCCAGTTCCAACCCCCTGCCATNAGCAGGAACAAGTCATCCAGAGCTGGATACAGGCACAGAGATGCCGTAGATGTAATGCACAGCTGTTTGAGGTGGTTGGAAGCAGTCACTGATGGCTGCAGATCTGCATGCTCAAGGAGCTTTTCAAGTTATACTTGGATCTGCATCCCCCTCAGTAATCATGGCTCTGCTGGCAGGTCCCATTAAAAACTGCCTTTATCACAGGTTAATAACTAAGCTGTAACCACTCAGCCTACTGCAGCAAAGTCTTCCAGCATTTGGTTCTTAAAGCAGGTCTCATTTCTGTGTTTTGGTGTGGTGTGTGACAGGACAAGGGGCAATGGTGAAAGGTAAGGCATAGGAAGTTTCATGGAAACATGAGGAGGAATTTTTTCCCTGTGAGGGTGACAGAACACTGGAACAGGCTGCCGAGGGGGGTTGTGGAGTCTCCCTCTCTGGAGACACTCAAGACCTGCCTTGATGTGTTCCTGTGTGATCTGCTCTAGGTGATCCTGCTCTGGCAGGGGGCTTGGACTGGATGAGCTTTCAAGGTCTCTTCCAGCCCCTGACACTCTGTGATTCAGGGTTTAAGAAGAGAGATTGAAAAAGGTGACAGAAAGAAAACAATGATACACTCAGAAGCTCACCAGGCTCATCAAATGGAAATTTGCCTGATTTGTGAAAGTCATTCCAGGAGTTTGGTTATTTTTTTTTCCCCCATGCTCAGTTCATATAGGTTTGTAGTTATGGAAAGTAGTCTACAACCTACAATGTAGGCAGTGATTTTCTCACACAGATTTAGCTACTCTTTTCCGTGTCACATCACAACAGAAATAGGGAAGTGAACATAAGTAGGTAACAAATTTATGTTGCCTTTTCTTTCTCCACTTGAAAAATAGTAAAGGAGAAGGCAAGAGTGCATTATTGAACTCATTACAAACTTCCACAAAGTTTCTTCAGGGGAAAGACTGTTCCTCAAGAAAATGAGATTTTGGTGTCTTGGTTGAATCACAGTTTTTGGTCAGTCACAGCAATCAGGCAAACCAGATCATCTCACACAGCAGCATTTCCTCATGCTGCTTGTAAGGGTTACAAGAACAGGAACGGGTTGTGGCTGCTCCCTCCATGAAGGTGCTGAAGGCCAGGTTGGGTCAAGCCTTGAGCAGCCTGTTCTAGTGGAAGGTGTTCATGCCCATGGCAGGGGGGGGGTAGAACTAGATGATATTTGATGTCCCTTCCAATCCAAACCACTCAATGAATCTAATTAAAATGTTATTTACCATTCATAGAATCACAGAAACATCCAGGCTGGCAAAGCCCCTCAGGATCACCAAGTCCAACCTAGAACCTTGCTCTACAAGACTCACCTTAAACCATAGCCCTGAGCACCACATCCAAACCACCCTTAAACACATCCAGGGTGGATGACTCCACCACCTCCCTGGGCAGCTCATTCCAGTGCCTGAAACTCACAGGAAGTGCTGTTCCTTGCTTTGCTGTCAGAGCATTGTGGTAGTAGTGAAGTCAGCCTAAGAGAAAGAGTTAGTGGGCAAGCTGGCACACATTACCATTTCAATCAAGTCTGGTTTTGAGAAGAGTCTATGTATTTGTCAGGCAAACCAACTTTCAGATACCAAGTAAGGGGGCTCCATCTTGCCCCCTGGCCTCCTCCTTTCTGCCATCACTCCCCCTCACTCCCCTGGAAGCAGAGGGCAGCAGTTGTGCACCAGCCTATGCAAGCGGCTGTGATTATTTCATCGACCTGTTTTCCTGACAGTCACTTGGGGTTTTTCTACCCTGAGAGATTAAGCAGAGAAGGTGACACAAGGTCTTTCTGCAGCCATGCAGATGCACAAACACGCACAAGTGTACTTCCCTGCAGTAAGGATCAGGACTAAAGCATTTAAAGGATCAACCTAATAAGCTTTGGGGATTCCCTAAGTTACATTACCTCTAGAGCATGCTTATTTTCCCAGTCCTAGAAAGGGCTGCAGCGATTTCAGAGGGAGCTTTGTATTCAAAGCAGTGAACACAGACTTCAGGTTGAGCTAAATCTCAGCACTGGCCTGAAACATTAAACTGGAATAAAATAACAGCAGCGTTTTGCAGCTGGATCCAGCACTAGCAGTGGTACCTAATTAGTTCCCGTCACCAGAGGGCATTGGAGGACAAGCTGATTTTTCAGCAAGCACAGAACCTATCCCTTCAATTAAGCCAGTGAATATTAATGAAGATAGTGGGCTTGAGACCCCATGCAGAGCTGCAGGCTAAGGGGCATCCCCTACCTCGTCCCCCTGCAGCTATACACATATCTGAGGACAAGCTTGAGCGCAAACCAGCAACTTGAGCAAGTGGTGCTGCACAGGATTGCCACACAAGCCAGGTCACAAGTGTGGTGAGATGGCTCTTGAGGTACCAACCATTCACTGGCAAAATGTACTAATCTTTGGCAGTCAGCCTCCTGGGTCCCCAGGTGTGGCACCGTGGGTTACTGCAGAAGACAAAGCGCAAGAGAAGCAAACCCAGCACTCGGTCACCTTCATCCCAAAGGGAGCTGAGCAAGGGGCTGGGGGCAGATCTGAATTGTCAGTCTGTGTCTCCCCAGCCAAGACATGGAGACTGTGAGGCTCTTCCAGGAAGAATGTTACCTAAAAGTCACCACCAGCAGTTTCCTCCCAGTTCCTGGTCTGATTAATGGAATTCATTGCTATGTTAAACACAGGCTCGGAGGTTTAAGGCAGGAGAAAATGTTCTCAGGCTGCTCCACTTGACTGAAGGGTACTTCTTCAGATTGGCAAGGGAATAAAATCACTCTGAGCTTGGAAACAGCAGGAAAAGTACTGACTGTGCCTGGTGCCAAAATGGCAACAATATTTCAGTCAGCAGAGAGAGGTCCCTGCCATCAGCACCAAACAAGGCTTTCTATGCATTATCAACACTCTGCTTTCGCAGGGAAGGGAGCAGGCTAAGAGGCCCTGGTTCCTTATCACCATAAAATAGTGGTGCTCATTTCTAAACTACAGCTGTGGCAAATTTATGCCCCGTGTCAGACCCACCCAAAGGCTATGAGATCAGTGACACTAATTGCAGAGTGAAGGCTGCTGTGTAACAACTCAAAGGCAGAGTAAGCTCAACACCCTAACAGTAACGTTCCAGGTAGTATCAGGCAGTGGTTTAGTTTGGATCCCATTCTACTGCTTTGTTTTGCCTTTAGACATGTATTCTTTTTTAATTCCAAGTTTTGCTTCACTTAACTCTTGCAATATGCTAGGCAGCTACAACAGTCAAGTGACAGAGGGAAGGCAAAGGGGAGCATGAACTTGTTTGCTGGCTAAGATGTGAAGCTTTGTCAACTATGCAGAACACAACACTCAATGTATGGAACTTTCCATCATGGCACTGACTCAAAAAGCTAAATATGTATATTTTATATGGAGCACCTCTCCTATGAGGAAGGGCTGAGAGAGTTGGGGTTGTTCAGGCTGGAGAAGAGAAGGCTCCAAGGAGACCTTATTGTGGCCTTCCAGCATCTGAAGAGGGCTACAAGAAAGCTGGGGAGGGACTTTTTAAGCTGTCAGGTAGTAACAGGACTGGGGGAATGGAACAAAACTAGAAATGGGTAGATTCAGACTGGATGTTAGGAAGAAATTCTTCAGCATGAGGGTGCTGACACCCTGGAATGGGTTGCCCAGGGAGGTGGTGGAAGCCTCATCTCTGGAGGTGTTTAAGGCCAGGCTGGATAAGGCTCTGGACAGCCTGATCTAGTGTGAGGTGTCCCTGCCCATGGCAGGGGGGTTGGACTGGATTTGTTCCTCTGTGACCTCCTCCAGGTGATCCTGCTCTGGCAGGGAGGTTGGACTGGATGACCTTTCAAGGTCCTTTCCAACCCCTGACATTCTGTGATTCCAACATTTCCCTTGCAAGCAGCAAGAAAAAACCTCTGTGGACTTCCACTGTTCCCATGGGCATTTGAGTAATCTGTGGATGCAGTAAATGAGCCTTGTGAGATGCGGTCCCAGCATGGGGCTTGATCACTCAAGCTGCTCCTGGGCAGAAAGAGCAGCTAATGCATGAAGCACTTGTGTGTAGCTCCCACCTGTCCTCACACAGGAGATACCATTCTTCTGGCAAGAGGGACAAGCAGGGTTCTAGAGGAGAGCATTGCCAAACAGGCTAGGGGGTTGCAAACTCTGTCTGGGCCTCGTGACAAATACTGAGAGCAGGGAGGAAATTTGCCACTGACAGACTTTTGACTCTCTCTATAACACACCTTGACAAATATGGTGGTGTTGGCTGAAGTGGTCACCGTGCCTGTGTGATGGGCAAGGACTGCATTGCTTAGGGCACCTGTAAGCAAAGGAGAGCAAGGACAGGAGCAGTTTGCACATGATATTAGAATCATAGAATCATTGAATGGTAAGGTTGGAAGGGACCTCAAAAATCATCTAGTTCTAACCCCCTGCCATAGACAGGGACACCTCCCACTAGGACAGGTCACTCAAGGCCTCATCCAACCTGGCCTTGAACACCTCCAGGGAGGGAGCAGCCACAACCTACTTGGGCAACCTGTCCTT